>PVJH01001685.1:173451-197053 GCA_004026705.1 Nesogale talazaci | reverse complement strand
AAAATAAGAAAAATGTGTTAAGGTATGTAGACAATAAAATGAAAACTTGCAATATGTTGAAGTCCTATAAAGGAGAGAAAAGAGGAGATAGAAGAAAAGTTTGTCATTTGTCAATATTTATTTAAATAGTGCTGCAAAATCTTACTCAAGACATAGAAATTCTTTTATTTTTTTTAAATACTTTTATTGGGGGCTCTTAAATCTCTTATCAAAATCCATACATCCTCCTAAATTGTCAAGCACATTTACACATATGCTGCTATGATCATTTTCAAAGCATTCCCTTCCCACTGGAGCACCTGATATCAGCTCCCCATGTTCTCCCTCCCTCCCTGTGAATGCTTGATAAGATCCATTAGTTTTTCCATATCTTATATCATCTTCCATCACTTCTTACCCACTTTTCCATTATTTACCTCCCTAGTAGGAGTTTCCAGTTGACTCTTGTGATCAATTCTCCCTTTCTCCTTGAACCATGCCCTAATTCTCCTGGTATCTCTACAATTCTTGTTGTTCTTAAAGGGTTTATCTATCCTGGATTCCCTGAGTTGCTGGTTCTTACCTGTAGAAGTGTGAATGCTCTGAACTCGACTGATTTGTAAGGTAGAATTGAGGTCATGATGGTGAAGTGAAGGAAACGCCAAAAAACTAGAGGAATATTGTATGATTCATCAATGCTATGCTGCATGCACCCTGACTGACTCATCTCTTCCCTGTGACCCCTCTGTGAGGGGATACCAATTATCAACAGATGGACATTGAATCTCCACTCCATTTTCCCCTCCTCTTCACCTTGGATATGTTTTTATTGCGGGTCTTAGATGCCTGATACCTGATCCCATTGATACCTCAAGATCACACAAGCTGGTATGCTCCTTCCATGTGGGATTTGTTGCTTCTGAGCTAGATGGCCACTTGTTTATCTTCAAGCCTTTAATACTCCACATGCTATATCTTTTGATAGCCTCACACCATCAGCTTTCTTCACCATATTTGTTTATGCACCCAGTTTGTCTTCAGAAAGTGTGTTGGATAGATGAGGATCACAGAGTGGCGGGTTGTTACAACAAATTGATCTTGTGTTAAGGGAGTGCTTGCATTGAGGCTCAATGTCCATATGCAACCTTAATTCTTAACATATAGATTTGACTATATAGTTCTATACCCCTCTTATTATAGATATATTTACATATGTACATGCCTGTATTTAGGCCTCTATGCATACCCTTTACCTCCTTGCTCTTTCCTCTATTTTCTTTCTACTTCCTTCTTGTCCCATCATCATGTTCAACCTTCCTTCAGGTTTACTAATTCCTCACAGCAACATTGACCTTCATTGAGCCTTACTAGGCATCCTATGACCTTCCTTTCATTGATTTTAGTTTACTTGTTGTTCCCTTGTCCCTGAGTTGGTCATCCCCTCTCCTTTTCTCCCACCTCCCCTTCTCCTATATCCCCCTGGAAGTATGGATCCCATTCTTTTCATCTTTGAAATATTTACCATGACTATCTTACTATATATACATGCAGATACATTAATAAGTGCAAAACACAGGCAAAGCCAAATAAAACAATAAAGGAAGTCAAAACCAACAAAAAAATAAAAACAGTAGTAAAAATCAAAAGCAAAATAATAATAAAACCAAGAAATAGAAATTCTAGGCATATCTAAAACTATCATGACATTTATTAAATAACTTAAAAGAAGCCCAAATAATTCAGAGTAACTTAATCATATCATATAATAGGACACTCACATCAAGCAGTATTTTACAATTTCTTTCAAAATCAGTTTCAAAGTCTTTAGTTCCTTCTTGAACTCCTTCATATTGACTACCCCAGCACCCTCACCTTCCCTATTTCTCCCCTGCCCCAAGGATTTCTCATTCTGATTTTCTCTCTATGTTCATCAATCCTCCATGGGTTTTATTCTTGTATACCCAAAACCAGGCAAACACATAACAAAGATTCAAGAAGGCAACACAAAATGCCAAGATACATCAGAGTTAAAAATTAAACCCATACTGAAAGAAAGAAAAAGAAAGAAAACCTGAAAATATTAAAAATCAGATCTAATCCAAGGTGTGTCAGAGTGACAGTGTTTTAATCATTCACGTTATGGTAAGTTTATCATTTCAGTCCACTATAGTGATCTCTTCAATACACTCTGCTTGCTAATTCCCACCCTTCAATTGTGGTTAGAGAAACATCAATGAAGCTTATTCTCTTTGTAAATCTTGCAAGTATATTTTGAACTTCCACTAACATGGTTTTAATAATAAAATATTTTCAGTTGTTAACATAAAGTCTTATAGGTAAAGAGGAAAAGGTAGGAATGTTACCAAAATCATACGATAAACCAGTACAAACTTGAAATTAAGACTTGTGAAAGGCCTTTCAATAAAAGGAAAATAGTGGAGTAAAATAATTTCAAAGCACTCAAATCAATGCTAACACACAGCAACTTCTGTGGACTTCTGAGACTATAAAAGTTTACAGGAGTAGAAAATCCAATCTTTCTTCTGGACATAGACCCCCAAATTTGGAACAAAATATTACCAATACAAATCCAGCAATGAATAAAATATATACTCTGTAGTGAACATTTAGATATATTTACAAATCTAAGAATTGTTTAATATTATAGCTGAAATCCACTACTTTATAGAATAAGGGAAGGGAAGAGATATGGTTGCCTCAAAATCCAAAAACATTAAACCCAGTGTCACTACTTCCATTTTTTATCCCTGTGTGTCTAAAGAGTATAGCTGCTTTATAGCATTATCTTGGTTTTAATCTCTATCAAAGCAGCTTGCCAGGCCTTTCTTCCATGGTTCTACGGTGGGTCTACATTGCCAACATATGGGTTAATAAATGAGTACAACTCTCTCAACACTGGGAAATAAAACCTGGAAATGTTAACATTTCTTCATGGTAAAAACTCACAATAAAACATTTTAATGAAATAATGTTCACAGTAGTAGCAAACTTTTAGGCTTTAAAGGAATAAACAACAAACATTGATAAAGAACTATGTAAAAATTATACAAGTGTTAAAAACTATCACAGATGATAAATTTATTAATTTACGAATTATGAATTAGGGTGTGTTTATGAATGTAAGAGGCATTTAAAACCCCTAAAAACAAACAAGCAAAAAGAGACATCTAAAACATATAAATCCTTTGTAGATTTAAAGAGCGGCTATAATTCTAATAAAAATTACCATATTAATTAGGGTGATATAAGTTCAGGAATAAACAAACTGCTCAGTGGAAAGTACTAAGGAACCTAGAAACAGGTTCCCACATTAATAGAAGTAAGATATATACAAAATATCATGTTCAAATTACTGGGGAAATACTGTCTTCTTCAATTAGTAATGAAAGGTTTTTAACACAAAATTAATCATGTGAATAATTTGTGTGGAAAGCAATCTGTCCCATAGGCAAACACAAGAAAATATCATTTTGTACCACAATTCAACAATGATTTGAGGCATTATATGTTAACTATAAAAGAAATTAAGATACCACATCACTTCCTATTGAGTCATATAACTGTTTATATGGTATGTCATTACTTGATCAATAGAGTTGATTTTTATGTTACAAGACATAGAGTTTATAGATCACAATTGGCTGATTTCAAAATGCTTTCAGCAATAAATAGGGTAGAGCAAACAAGTCTAATCAATAAAGGTAATCCGTGGATACTCAATAATCACTTTCCATAGAAAATTTATAATTAAACACACATAATAATTAGATTTAAGGAAGACCTAACCTGAATTAGACCTGAATTTTTTCTCTTTTGATGTTTTCATATCTCATCAAGTATATATTTTCAGTTAAGCATGATTACATTTTTTATCTTTAAAAATCCCAACTTTAAATAAAATATTTCTCTACACAAAAATAACTTTCACAAATGAGCCAAAACTTTAAACAAGAATTCATAGGAACAAAGTGAAACCAACGTCTTTCTTATATTCACAGCAGTCCTTTCATGGTCAAATATTACTCATACAGAATTCAGATAGTCCACCTTTATAACAGGTCCTGCAAGCATTTCCAAACATCAGTTTGATTAAAAACAATTGCATTCATTTGTTGATTAAAACTTTACTAGATTGATCCAAAGTCACTGATTAATGTGGGGTACTGTTAAGTCCCAAGTGAGTTAACCTGGATTTGAAGCTGTGGTTAGAGGATATGGTACTATTCTGTACGCCTGAAGACCTCTATGGACAACAGAACAAACTGGTTCTTGGTTTTGTCCTCTTCCCAGCCTTGACTTTGATTGCACTGTTGTAATTTGCATTGGCAGATTTCCAGAAGCAGAGTTCCCCACCATTCCTCTTAGTCCCTCTTAGTTTAGAACATTTTTCTGAAATCTTTTCGGCATAATAGAAACAGAACACCAATCACAGACGCACTAGCCAAAAAGCAAACCCAGAATTCTTGCATGCAAGAATTCTAGGATGTAGATTCGCTTCCTAGAACAGTATCTGTTGCAATTGTCCTTAGTGCCTGACTGAAAATCATGTAGCATTCCTCTACTGTGGGTGGGAATATAAAATGATACAACTCTGAATTTTTTTCCAGACTTCTAAAGTGTCAAAATGGGATCTAGCAATTCTACACCAAGATATACACCATAAATATTGAGAATATGAACCCAAACAGATTCATGTACACTGATATGCATTGCAACCTTACTCACAATAGCCCAAAGAAGAAAGCAGCTATTCTTACCATCCACACGTGGTTAAACAAAATGCATATACTTGTATATACCATGGAATGTTACTTAATCACTAAGAGAATTGAAAATCTGACACGGAAAATCTTAAAGCCATGTGGAGTGATGTTAGTCATTCACAAAAGGTCAGATGCTATAAAGGATAAAGTGCTGGGGAAAAGCGTCACAGGTTGCAAAAAACTCCATTTAAAGTGGCTACACCATGAGTGCTAGCGGATCAAAGGTTTCAAAAGTGGCATGACTGACTGGGCAGCAATTCGGTGTTTTGTACATGGAGTTGCCACAAACCAGAGCTTATTCAATAGTGACAAACAATTTAATATTTATTGATAAATAAAGAAGTATAGATAGATATAATAAGCCCAAAGCCAACTCACTACCTTAGAGTCCATGCGGGTCATGAGACTGTCTAGAACATGGTAGAACTGCCTTGTGAGTTTCTGAAACTCTCACTGCATCAGGGCATGGGAAGCCCTTTCTTTCTTCTGAGGAGAGCTGATGGTTTTGAATTATGGGCCTTTCAGAGTCCAGCCTAACATGTCATCATCACCACACCAGGGCTCTTGTATCTTATGATTTGTAATATTTTATAAAAGTAAATATTACAGGTATCGGGATATACATTTGACAATTGGAGCCATAGGAGAAGCCACATGGCCTTACCCTGATAGAACCAGACCTCTGAAGCTGGAGAGGCCACATGGAGACCCCTGCCAGCGAGCCAGCGATGAGTTGCTTCTGCCACCACTGGATGCTGTTGATGGACCCTGAGCCCTGGAAGCGAGGAGCCCTGGGGAGACCTCTGCTAGCACCGGGACTCTGCACCCACTGGCATGTGACCTCGTGAGTCAGAAGACTTTAGAGACTGATATTGGGCATATGGGCTAATATCAGACTTATGACTTTGCACAAGACTGGATTGGGATGATTTCTCAATGCTCCATTCCTTTTATATATAAACCATTCCCTTATATCCATATGCATGTCTATGGATTTGTGTCTCTAGTTTACCTGGATTAACACACCATCACACTACTTAAATAAAAAATTGACCAACCAATAAAATATTAATGAAACATCTTTAAGCATCCAAGTGCAATACAATGCAAGCAGTGTTTGTTTCTTTTCTAATATGATTCAACAAGAATATTTAAATCAAACCTTTTGAGTTATTGTCTCCTTAATGATATTGTCAAAAAGGCATTCAACTGCAGACTTTCATTATTAAAAGCCAGGAGTCCATATTTGATCAAGTTGCTCAGTATGTTAGACTGAGCATCATATGAACATTATATATTCTGGAAAATAAGAGTAAAGCTCCTCTTCCTTAAAAGTGATAAATAAGATTTTTTTCATTTATTTAATATTATGCAGGTATTCATTCAAAGGAGAAACTATTACGGCATCCTTTTACTAAGTAAAACTTGAGTATTCACCAGTGGATCAGCACTTAAGTAAATGCCTCTAAATAAAACCTAGCATTAACTCCCTAAAAGGCAACCTTTTTTTATAATTTCTAACATGCTCAAAAGAAATACAGATAGAAAAATTGAAGCCTACAGTGTTCAAAAGATAGTCTTTGCTTGCCCCAGACTTAATGAAACATTAAGAATTCTATAGACTTTTCTGTATCAATAGCTTTAAAAAAAACCCTCCATAAATAGGAAGACAGTGTAAAGTATGCTACATCTGTGATTGCTTGGCATAAAACTCATTAGGTTCTCGTCTGCATTCTTTCAACTTCATTTTCAGCTCCAAGAAAAACCAACAGCACCTCCAACAGCAAAGAAATGAACAGTGAGTTCTGCAATTCATCTCCTGTTTATTTTGATAAGAGGCTTATATTCATTTCAATGAATTTCTGACAAGCAGCAGCAACCTCAATGTGTTCATTATATTTATATTGTTTTGCTACCTAGTTAGCCTAAAAGCTTATCATTTTATAGTAGGACATTTCTGTGACCACTTTATTGAATTTTAGCTACAAAACAATGTTTTCCATTTTCCATAAGCTCTCACAAAACTAACTATGAGGATTAACTTTTTTTAATAAGCCTTTCTTATTGCTCCCAAGAGCTAGTGTTGGCATGCATATTTTAAAGTCACATTAAATATTATCTGCTAATTAATATTTATTTTATATAAAATTCATTTATATAAATGTAACACACCATCCTTAAGATATCAAGGAAGATTTGGGTTATTCAATTTGCTATATAAATGGGATCAAAGCTCTGATGGCATAAGAAGAGTAGTGGCTCCAATCCATCCATCATGTCTGCAGGAAAAAGATCTGATCGTCTTCTAAAGTAAAGATTATAACCTAAAAAAACCCAGAGGGCAATTCTACCCTGACACATGTTGTAATGATAAGAAAAAAATTGGCTCGAAAACACTAACAACAACACAAACATTAAATTTCACATTTAAAGTGTCAGTCAAAGTTCATCTCTCAGAATAATTACATGTTTTAGTGCTCTAAAAACTATTTAGAAAATTTCCCCTTAATGATATTATAGTCAGTATTGGAGTTTAAACATTGTTTTTTAAAACTAGAAAATAGGTTAGAGAAGCAGAAGATATTTTGATCCTATGTGTAAAACTTCTAAAACTTCCATCTAAATTTTGAGCTATTCCATTTTACATCACCTTCCCTCAAGAATAGAAAACAGTGAAAAACAAAAAACTACTTTCAATAAGTGAAATTTCTATGACATAAAGTTGGAAATTTCTAAACTACCAAACAAAGTTTCAGTGTCCTCAATATATCAATCATTGCATGAAAATGTTTCAAGATGGTTCTGACAAGAAAATTGTGAATGCAGTCTATTTGCCACAATATTACATTTCCCCTATCTAAGAAATTCTGAAGCTCCAATTTTAAGTAACCATTTTTATTACAATTATTTTTTTCCAGATAGATAAGTGGATTCATTACAGGGTTATTTTAAGTATACCAAATCCCACAGTGCAAAAGTATTTTCTCAAAGATTATTTTCTATTTTGTCATAGATCAGATAAAAAGCTGATAGGAATGATTGACAATTTATCAAAATAAAGATCCAGCAACTTGGGAAATCTTGATCTTTGGTTCAGTTTTCAATGTCACATACAAACATCTCCCGTCACTCAACAATTTATGTATGAGTACTCTGTATTCATTATGGAGACAAATTAATAAGCTCACATTTTTTAATCTAACAGAAAAAAGCATGAGATATCTAGTGTCTATTGTTGCTATATGCCATTGAGTGAGTCCCAACTCACAGTGGCTCACACACAACAAAATATAGTGCTGCCCAGCCCTGTGCTACTCTAACAATTGTTGTTATGTTTGAACCCATCCACGTAGCCACTGCATCATTTCATCTTACTGAAAGGGTTCCTCTTTCTTGCAACCCCCCCCTACTTTACCCATGATGCCTTTCTCTAGGGACAGGTCTCTCCTGGAAATGTGTCCAACATGAGTGAGGTGAAGTTTCCCCATCTTTGCCTCTAAGGAGCGTTCTGACTGTACTTCTTCAAAGATAGATATGTTTTTTCTTTTGGAAGTCCATGATACTTTCAATATTCCTCACCAGCACCATAAGCCAAGTGCTTCGATTCTTCTTTGGTCTTCATTATTCAATGGTCAACTTTCACATGCATATGAGATTACTGAAAATATCATGGCTTGGACCAGGTGTGGCTAAATTCTCAAAATAACTTCCTTGCTTCTCAACGCTTTAAAGAGACCTTGTTCAACAGGTGTGCCCAATACCTTGCATAATACTAAGCATTACATAGGACATGTGGAGAGACAAAGGTGACTAAGTGAGATATGGCTTCTATTGTTATGGAACTCATTATTTTTCTCATGTTTAATCATTTTATTGGGGGCTCATACATTGTTTCTCATAATGCATAAATACATATATTGTGCCACGTTTCTTCACATGCCTGCAGCTGTCATAGTTCTCTGAACCTCCACCTTTCCCTCCAAGCCTCTGACCTCAGCCTCCCATCTCTTCCTCCCTTGCTCCCCACTCTCCCACCAACTTTCAATACTCCATAAATTATTGTTTTGTCAAAACTTACACTGCTCGATGTCTCCCCTTGCCCTCTCCTCCAGTGTCTGTCCACCTGGTAGGGGATTATAGGTAGATCCCTGAAGTTGGCTCCCCCTCTCCACCTCACCTTCCCTCCACCCATCCAGCAGCTTCATTCCCACTACTGGTCTCACGGGGTTCATCCATCCTGGGTTCCCCGCACTTCCATTTCTCATCTCCACAGTAGTATAGAACTGGGACCATGACAGTTGGAGGGAGGAAGCCTTCAGGAACTAGAGGAAAGCTGTATGCTTCATTGCCACCTCACTAAGACTCACTCGCCTGTCTCCTCCCCAAGACTCCCCTGTGTGAGAGTATCCAATTACTCACAGGTGGGCCTTGGGTCCCCACTCCACTTTCCCCTGATTCAGAGTGACGTGGTTCTTATTCTTTGATGTTTCATATCTGCTCCCTTCAGCCCCCCATGACCACACATGCAAGTGTTTTTCTTCCATGTGGGCTTTGCTGCTTCTGGGCTAGATGTCCATCCATTCACGCTCAAGCCTTCGCGATCCCAGGTACTTTATCATTTGGTAGTTGGGTGCCATCAGATTTCTCCTCTCTGTCTGCGTCAGCTCCCTTCTGTCTTGTATGATCTTGTCACAAGGGTGGGCACATAGTAATAGGATTTTTGTTCTTTGATGCCTGATATCCGGGTCTTTCCACATCTCATGACCATGCAGGTTAGTGTGCAACTTTTAAGGTGGGCTTTGCTGTTACTGGGCTATATAACCGTTTGTTCACCCTCAAACTTTTAAGACCTCGGATGTCACATCTTTTGATAGCCGGGTATCATCAGCCATCTTTACCACTCTTGCTCAGTCCTCACATGTCCTCAGGGGTTATCTCATGTGAGATCGCTCACAGTGATACAATTTTTCCTGTTTGATGCCTGTGGCCTGGTCCTTTTGACATCTTGTGGCCACTTCTCCCTTGTGGACTTGGATACCTCTCTGCTAGTTGGCCATTTGTTTGTCTTCAGGCTGTGAGACCCCAGACTCCATGTCCTTTGGTAGCTGGGCACCATGGGTTTTCTTCACCACATTTGCTTATGAACCTATTTGACTTCAGTGATCACATTGGGCCAGTGAGCATTCTGAAATGCCAAATTAGTAGAACAATGTGTTCTTGCCTTGAGGGAGAGCGCCTGGGTAGGGATCCAAGATTCAACTTCTATCTTAGTATTAAACATATAAATATAAGTATCAGGATTGTTTTCTTCTTATAATATGTGCTTATGCTTACATATGTGCATATCTGTATTTAGAACTCTGTAAGTGCCCTTTGCCTTCTAGTCCCTTCACCTATTGTCTTCTGCCTTCCTCCCATCCCACTGTCATACTCGGTCATCATTTGGGTTTCAGTATTTTCAGTATTACCTTTACTTCGGCCCCACCAGTTCTCCTACACCTTCCCCGCCACTGACTGAAGAATATCCATTGTTCTCCCCAGCCCCGAGTCTGTTCAGGCACCCCACTTCCTTTCCCCTCTCCCCTGTGCACCCCCCCCAGTCTTCCTCTCCTCCCCATTGTCCAACCAGTAGCGCTCCTTTCTTAATTAGATTCATTTGGGGGGCTCAGCCCACATTTATTTCCCATCCTATGACCCCCAAAATGTCCTCTGTCATTGTCTGCTTCCATAAGGAGCAGGTCCTGTTGTTGTTTGCCCTGTCACCCCCTGAAGTAGGTTTCTGCAAGGGCGTAATCTTCTGGGCGTCAAGGGCAGGGCTTTGTTCATCATGGGACCCAGTCCATCTCTCTTTCTCATCCTCTGTATCCACCTGTCTCTATGAGGGTCTGGCATTCTGGTCCCTCTCCAAGCCTGTACTCTGCTGCCCCTACTTCCAGGTCTGGATGTGGCCAGCCCTGTAGCAATCTCTTTTCATGCTTCTTCCATGTGACCACTCTGTCTTCACAGTTGGGTGCTTCATGGTAAGATCTGCATGCCCGCTCCAGCTTCTGTAGAGATAAGACCCGCATTCTCCCCCTGGGGTGGGCTAGAGTCCTCCTCCCTCTGATATCCTTTCACTTTAAAACCCCTCTTTTTCTCCTCCCTCCACCTTCCCTCTCCTTTACTGTGCTGTACCCAACATGTACTTCCCTGGGTTTAGTTCCCCCTCCTCCTCTTTCCCCAAATCTCTACCCAACTGTTAAGTGAGAGGAGGCTTCTCCTCTATACATACCCTGCTGATTGCTCTTACCTCAGGGGACTCATGCTGTATTTCTTCTTCTGTGATTGACTGACTTCGCTTAGCTTAATTTCCTCCAGCTCCTTCCATGAGGAGACGTGTTTCATGTGCTCCTCAGTGCTTTTGAGTAAAGAATAGTACTCTATTGTGTGTATGTGCCAGAGTTAGCTGATCCACTCGTCTACCAATGGAAATTTAGATTGTTTCCAACTCTTTGCAATAGTGAATTGTGCAGAGCTGCTCCTGGTATGGGCTGCTTACCTCGGCGCCATCTTGACCCTCTCCAGAACTCATTATTTAATAAGCAAACTCACTGTCAGAGAATCTATGCCAGCTCACAAATGACTAATATCCAATGTAAAAAAAAAATTACTCCTTTTGTGTCCCTGGTGCTGTGAGAGTGCAGAATAAAAGGAAAGTCAAGACAAGTATGCTAATCTCTTTAGAGGAGAGAACAGCAAACATCAAAGCTTGGTAATGTCTGAAAGAATATATGTCAAGAGTAGTAACAACTTAGGAAAAGGAAATCATAGACAACATGTGAGTACTGAGTAAAGAAAGCGAGAGGAGAATTGGAGCCTTAAGAGAAACTTTTATCCTGGTTAAAGGACCTATCCTCACTTCATAGGAAATGGAACAAGAAAGTTTGAGAACAGTGAATTGCAGTATATGAAACATGTTTTTTGTTATATAAGACTGTGGAAACTATTGCAGATGAACTGAAAGAATAGGAGTTGCAATGCAGAGATTATAACTTTTCTTTTTGTTTTCTTTATTTTTTTTAGGCATCACTGCTCTCTGGTGATGGGAATAGGAGGCTCAGCCTTTGCTCCTGTGAGTTGGAATTGAACCTCCATCCCAGTGGGCCACAGTTCCACGCACAACCACTATGCCATGCCACGCTCAGCCTGATTATAACTTTTCATAACAATTTTTGGTGAGAAAAGATTCTTTGGCAGTGGAAAAAGATGAGAAGGAGTTGCAGAGACTAAAATTCACTGTCTAGATTTCTACTCACAGCAAACCTATAAGGCAGTGATTCTCAACCTGTGGGTCACGACCCCTTTTGGGGTTGAAAAACCCTTTATCAGGGTTCCCCTAAAATCACTGGAAAATAAAATTTACATGTTGCCTACCTTACCTGCTTCTTTGAGGAACATGGCATTGAACCAAAGGACCATGATGATAATTTCTGTGAAAGAACACTTGCACATGCTTGCAGACAAAATTGCATTGTACTTTCCAAATCTACCTGACACCCCATTTGCACTTGTCAGAAGCCCATTCAAAGTCAAAGTTGAAGATTTTCCTGAAACAGCACAAGAAGAGTTCATTGAACTTATTAACAGCAACGCAGCGAGAACTGATTTTTCTACACTGATAGTTACAACATTCTGGATCACATATTTGCAGCTATATCCTGTTGTGTCTGAGACAGTGTGTCAGTCCAGGTAGACTAGAGGAACAAATTTCATAGACACGCATATAGACATAGGGAAAAGGTTTATATACAAGAGGAACAAGACATTGAGAAAACATCCCAACCCAGTCCAGTAAAAAGTCATAAATCCGATATTAACCCATATGCCCGAAATCAGTCTATAAAGTCTCCTTCTGACTCACGAAGTCACAGGTCAGTAGGTGCAGAATCCCAGCGCTGGCAGGGGTCTCCCCATGGCTCCTCGCTTCCAGGGCTTAGGAAGCAGAAGCAACTCATTGCTGGCAGAGGTCTCCATGTGGCCACCCCACCCCATGTGGCCACCCCAGATTCAGAGGTCTGGCTCCATCACGACAAAGCCATGTGGTCTCTTCGCCGGCTCCTCCAGCTTCTCAAAACTGCCACCTTTTCTTGTCCATGTTTCATCATCTCTGAGGCTAACTCCCAAACACTGGGGAAGATAGCTTCTCTCTTCACGAGGGAAATATCGCGAGATTTTCCAGAAGTCTCAGGAGAAAGCCAAGCCCACATAGAGGCAGCATTGGCTGGCTACCTCCAGATTAACAGGATAGATTCCACCCCTACATTTCAATCATAAAATTAATATAAGCATGTGACTGCCACAGACAGTATTGAGCTTTCTTTCATTTCCAACTACTTATCTTTGTGAAACAGGGTTTTCCAGCTTGTTGGTTTTCAAGTCAAAATACCTTTCTGCAAGGGGATGTCCAATTACCTACAGATGGGCTTTGGGTCCCCAATCTGCAGTCCCCCTCCTTCACAGTGAGATGATTTTTTAGCTCCCTGTTGCCTGAGAACTGATACCTATAACACCTCATGATCACACAGGCTGGTGTGCTCCTTCCATGTGGACTTTGTTGCTTCTGAGACTTGTTGTGGAAGATGATTTTCGTTGTGCTCTTGCAAAGACTGTCCTGAGAATTTCTGATCTGGGGAGAAAGAAGCTATCTCAACCTTTGCACCAACATTACTTTTTACATGTACTGTTGAAAAATGTAGCTATGTAGTTTATTGTTGTTATATTAAGACTGTTTCCCATCCTACACCATACTTCAAAAGAAAATTTCATTGATTTGTATTTTGATATAAATATTTCACAATATATAATTGCATATTGTTTTTATGATTAATCAATATGCTTTAATTATGTTCAAATTGTAACAATGAAAATATATCCTGCATATCAAATATTTACATTATGATTCATAATAATAGCAAATTACAGTTGTGAAATAGCAGCAAAAATCATTTTATTGTTGGGGTAACCACAACATAAGGAACTCTGTTAAAGGGTAGCAGCATTAGGAAGGTTGAGGACCACTGCTTTAGTGGGTACATAAGCTCATCTTTCTCCCTGATTTGTAACTTCTAATCTATATTTAGTAGCCCACTATATCACTCGGGCTTCTTTTATTCCAGAGACACATAGAAATAAATACCAACATGTGGTACCCTCTGTAAGGAGATCATTAGTGAGAAAATGGAACCTCAATGTGTGTATGTGAGCTATTGGGTCAAGTTGCCATTGACCTAGATAGGACATATAAGAAAAGTAGTCACTTTGGAGAGAATGAAAGGTGATGTTTTCACTTTTTCCCCCTTTTTTGGATCATTTAATTGATCATCTTATTATGATGATACAACACTGATCATAATCCATCCATACATCCACTGTGTCAAGCACATTTGAATATTTTTTGCCATCATTATTCTCAAAACACCTGCTTTCTACTTGTGCCCTGGGTATCAGCTCCTCATTTTCACCTTCCTCCTCTCTTCCCTCACCCACATGAACCCCTGAAAATTTATACATTATTATCATTCTGTCATATCTTACACTGACCAATATCTTCCTCCACTCACTTTTCCACTGTCCGTTTCCCAGAGAGGAGGCCACATGTAGATCCTTTCACTCAGCTCTCCTTTCCTATCCCACCCTCACTCCACTCTCCCAGTATCTCCATGCTCACCACTGGTCCTGAGGGATTCATCTGTCCTATATTCCCTGTGCTTCTAGTTCCCATTTACACCAGCATCCATCCTCTGGTCTAGCAGGATTTGTAAGGTAGATTTGGGATCATGATAGTGGGTGCAGGGCAGGACAAGCCTTTAAGAACTAGATGAAAGCTGAATGTCTCATCATTGTAACACTGCAGCCTGGCTGGCTCATCTCCTCCCTATGACTCTTTTGCAAGAGATGTTCAGTTACCTACAGATGGGCTTTGGGTCCCCAATCTTCACACCCCTCATTCACTGTTGCCTGATAACTGATTTCTTCAACACCTCATGACATCACACATTGGTGTGCTCCTTGCATTTGGGCTCTGTTGTTTCTGAGTTACATGGCTGCCTGTTGACCTCCAAGCCTTAGAGATCCCAGACACAGTATCTTTTGACAGATGGGCACCATCAGCTCTCTTAACTACAAGTTAATAGAATATAACCCCAAAATAATTCTCTATCAACTTGCCATTTTAGTAATGCTAAGCTAAAAATGAAGAGAATGCTGTATCGACTTGTGATCATTATTTACTATTACAGATGCTAATAATTAGCTTTATGTAGACATATACCTACAAAACAGAAACTGTGTGTGCATGAAGAGATCATTGAAGTTGTTAGCTGTAATCAAGTCAGTCCCCACTCATGGCTAAACAGAACAGAATACCTCAATGAGGAGACTTGGTTTTCTGTGGATTACATACAGTGCTGATAATCACAAGGTCAGCAGTATGAACACATGAGCTTCTCTTCAGGAGAAAGTTGAGGCTTGCTTCTCCTGTAAACATGCATCGTTTTGAGCCATAGAGTTAATATGGATCAGAATTGATTTAATAGCAGTGAGTTTGAGTTCATCTTTTCCTAACCATATAAAAAGGAAGCTATTTACAACTAGGGCATAAAAGGGGGAGATTATGCAAAAGAGAACATTTATTCATATAAGTACAAACTTACACAGATGTGTTAAACAATTGACCCACCAACACTAAAGACAGAATTAGAAACCAGCAAGCTAGAAGCCAAGAAATCCCCTACAGACAGTTCTAAGAAATGAAGAGATAGACAGGGAGAGCAACAAACAAACAAACAAACTGAATTGACATTGGAACAAGCAAATCAAAAGAAAAATTCTCTGCATCCATTAAAATGGAGTTTTAGATGGGAGAAACTAAGAGAATGAAGCTACCTGAACAGACATGAACATAAGCTAGCTGTCTTGTGTGGAGAAGATGTGTCCACAATACATTGGTGGCCTCTACGAGAGGGGAGCAGTTCTAGCTGACCACTCACAGGGTTTGGATCCTTACCATTACCCCATAGGTGGAAAGGAAGGAGGCATGGATGGAGCAGTACCTTCTTTGCTGTCTTTGAAGCCCGTGAACAGAGAAAACAGGTGAGTGTGGACGCCTGACTCACAGGAAATATGAAACAATAAATCTAAAGACAAAAGATGTAGTATAAGAGGGAAAAATTAATGGAGATGCTCCCTGAATCCCTCCCCCTAGAAATGATCTCATTAAACAATGAATAAAAACAATAAAAGGCTAAGATCCCAGAACTTCTTGTCCATTTAACAGTCCATAGTACATTCAATATTCTTCTCTAGCACCACAATTCAAATGCATTTTGTGTTACTGTGGGTAGAATAGGGAAACAAATCCATAAACTACCGTGTGTATAATAAAGAGTCTTATTTACAAGAGCAAATTTACATTAAGAAAATATCCCAACCCAGTCCAGTCAAAGGTCATAAGTCTGATATAAGCCTATATGTCTGATACCAATCTATAAAGCCCACTTCACACTCACGAAACACATGCAATGATGCCAAGTGCAGAACCATCACAAGCCAGTGAGTAGAAAGTCTTCGGGTCCAGGGGCAGTAGAAGCAGCTCAGTGCTGACAGAGTCTTTCTGTGGTTCCTGAGGCTTCAGAGGTCTGGTAGCATCAGGGCAGGTTCATGTGGCTTCTCCTCAGGGATGTCTTCCAGGAAGTCAGCCTTGTCAGTCGAATGTCTCCAAAGGAGTGAACGGCCCGTGCTTCAGGGCCTGCTCACTTAAAGCAAACAAGATTGCATCACCTGCATTTTACAGTTCATTAATAAGCCTTCCTCCAATCAGGAAGCTGTGCTCATCTTCATATAATCCAGGTTCTCTGATCTTCTACCACAGCTACATGAAAGTTAAGTCGAAGCACTCAGGAGAGCATCTGAAAACAGCTACAGACCTACTCTTACACATGTATATTGAATTCCAGGGGTGAAGTATCCAAAAATTGGGAATCAATATTGAAAACACAGCAACAACAAAAACAATAAACTAAACATAGGAGAATACTTTAATGGGTCTCAAAAGAAGTTACCAAGCTCCCTGAAAATGAATTCCTACTCATATGTGCCGTGTAAGACCAAATTGGCAGGCCTACTCTTGACCCCTCCATCTCTACAGCATCCCTTTAGAAAATTGTCAACAGAGAATACAAAAGTGCGAGTTACGATAACTGTGACAAAGTCATCCAAGTTGAAAGACACAGAATCACAGGAGAAGAAGGATCAATTAAAGTCAAAACATGAAGAACAGAAAAATGTCCCTATGGATGCTAATAAGGTAAATAATTATTTTCAGATTACAGGGCTAAATATGTTTAAGGACAGGACACGCATGCAGAAAAGAACCTAGTGAAAATTAGGGAAGAAATAGAAAAACAAATAGTGAGACTCCACATGGAAATCAAAAGATTTCAAAAAGAGAGCGAGAACTATTGGAACAGAAGAATAAGACAATTAGAAAAAGTAAAAGAAACACTCAGAGAGTTGAACAGAGAAGATAAAATGAATTAACTAGAAGACCAAAATAGCTCACCTTATAGCCTCAAGAGAAACAAGAAAAAAGCAGATAAAAGAAAAGCTAACAAACCTCAAAGGAAACATGAAATTTAATTAAGAACCCTAACAGTACTTTTGGAATCCCCTGGCACCATGGCGACAATTGAGGCATAGAAGTGATTTTCCAAGTGATAGTCAAGTAGAATATCTTAGAACAGAACGAAGAATTAAGCCTGCATGTACAAGAACCCAAATTACAATAGATACAAAGAGATCACCTCTGTGCTATATCCTAAATCGATCCATGCAAACATGAAGACAAAAACAGAATTCTGAAAGCAGCAAGATTAAAGCGCAATATTATATACCAACGGGATTGCATAAGCCATCATGTGGATTTCTCCCAAGAAATACTAGAGGTCAGAAGACAATGGAGAAGCATATATAAAATACTGAAAGAAACCAATACCCCCCCAAGGATTCTTTGCTCATCAAAGTCATAATCCGAATTTGCTGAATAAAAATATTCCCAAAGATATAGAAGTACTGGCAGATAGTGAGCAATAGCTCATCTATGCAATATTACTTGAGGACTTGTTCCCAAATAAAAGGCGAGAGCATTAAGTATCTACTTGCATCTATACACAGGAAATTAAGAAATGGTAATGCAGAGGGGAGACAAGAGGAAAGAGAAAAAAATATTTAAAATACAAGATAGGCAAACCTAAGTACCAAAATTACAATATTTGGGGGAACAAATCAATAATTAAGTTCTTTGAGCAATACAACATAAAGTTTGCAATATTTAAACATAAATTCATCCTTTTGGATTGTGTATTGATGTTAATGGAAACATCAACAAAAATGAAAGAGGGAGGATGTTAAAGTTATGTTAACTATTGCTTCCATGCTAAACATGACTACAATTGTAAGTCCTATAATATTGTGTAATGTAATAAAAATGCTAACCACAAAACAATGACCAAGAAAAAGTGTTCAGAAGACAAAAAGGAAGTAAGAAAAAAAATGATCTATCACAATAAAGCAGCTGATAACCAAGAATACCTGAATACTCAGAATAAGACAAAGCTGAAATACTTTAAAAATAGAAGTCAAATGAATGAGATAGACTATTTTCTTTTTTAATAATGGCTTTAAAGTCAATGGGCTAACTGGCCCATGAAAATACAGAAGGAGGTTCAATTCCAGCAGTGGCTCCACAGGAGCAAAGTCTGGGCCTCCTACTTCCACCACCATAGGGCAGTGATGCCCTCCCCACCCCCCCCCCGAAAAAAAAGAAAAGAAAAATACAGAAGGTAGTAGAGTGGATTTGCAAAACAGACAAGACATCACTATTGCTGTCGCATCTTTAAAAATTGTCACTATTGTTTGCGCCCAATATTGCAGTCACTATTTCTCTCCAATTCATGGAAGGTTCTCTATTTTTTTTCACTGACTTGCTGTTCTCCCAACATAGTGCCTATTTCCAGAGAGTCACCCTTCTCGATAACATGCCCAAAGTACATGAGACAAAGTCTCCATTCTCCCTTCTAAAGAGCATTCTGTCTGGACTACTTGCAAGATATATTTATTTATTCTTCTGGCTGCTCATCAGGCTTTCAATATTCCTCTCTAACTCTGTAATTCAAGAGCATGCATTCCTTTTTCTTCTTCATTTTCTAGCTTCATTTTGATTTTGATTCATCACATCTGGTAAGGATTAATTGGATAGTCACTCTTTTTAATATTAAAAAAGATGATATTTGCAATCAATAAGCCCTTGTTCTTAAAAAATTACTATCTTGCTGAGCCCCGGTGGCGTAGCGGTTGTGCGCGGAACTGCAGCCCATTGGGATGGAGGTTCAAATCCAGCAGCAGCTCTGCAGAAGCAAGGCTGGCCTCCTACTCCCACCACCAGAGGGCAGTGATGCCCTCTTCCCCCTCCCCCCCCAAATACTATCATTCTATCCCCAATTTTGATTCTATCATCAAGATCATATTATCCAACTATTGATCCTTCTTTGTTTCCAATTTTCACATTTTAATCACTAGAAAGTACCAATGTGTCTTTATTGCATGTTCTATCTTTTTCAGATTGAAGAACATGATAGACTTCAATTTCTTAATCATTGGCTTTAGTGTTTGGTATAGAAATTTTAAGAATAGCCACATTAACTGAAGATACTTGAAGACTTGTAGACATCCTATCATCAACATCCTTGTACTTCAAGACAGACTTAAATGATAGGTTATGACACGATTTCTTTTTAATTTGTCACTTCTGGTATGATAGTTAGATTTTGGATTAACTTGTCTGGGCTAAGTATATATAAATGCCATTGATTTTTGCTCCTCTAGAACAGCCAGTCTAACAATTTTGTACCAGGAGTGGTTATAAATAGAAAACCCATCCTGCTTCCATAAAGTCAATTCTGACTCATAGCCACTGTGCAGGGCAGAGTAGACATCTGTTGTGAGTTTCCAAAGCTGTAACTGTTTATAGCCATAGAAAGTGTCATCTGTCAGAAGTCAATTTAGTGCCCAACCTCAAGTGATGTGATTTTAAAGTGAGGACATTGAAGAAAATATAAGGCCCTTAAACATGATATGAACATAGGAGTACATAAGGGCAATCAACATGAAGATTATGGGTTTCAATACTGATAAAATAGGCTTTAAGTTAAAAACTAAGAAAAGAGCAAGTAAGGACATCTTATAATGATTAAAAGCTCAACTAAACAAGAAGACAAAACCATAATAAATATTTGCACATCTGATAAAGAACCCCAAAGTACAATCAACAATCTGTGCCTTATGTATACATTGTCTCCTATTCTCTCAGAACTACCTGTGCCTCTCTTTCATAAGAATACACCTGATTACATATGAGAACTACTCAGGCCAGGGTAAGCACTGCCTCTCAATAGATTTAATCACATCTTTTGTCACTAAGATAATACTATTTTGATATCTAAGGTGTGTGTGTATATGTGTGTGTATGTATGTATGTATGTATATGTATATGTATATATGTATATATATATATATTCTGCTGACTAGATCTTGGGCTACTACCATTCACCCTACTTCCGAACTGGTCATTGGAAATACCTGAAGTATGTATTTGATCATTGATATCTTCATCATCAATAAAACCAAGCAAGAAAGACCAAAGAATAAAACCTTCAGGAACATAGCACCTAAGACAGAACTCTTAGAGTCTCTCAAGAAACCTTCCACAAGAATCTTGTTGTTAGAACTTTTAACCTTGAATTTCAGTCTTCTCATCTATCAAAACCATGGGTTTTTTTTTTTTGTTTTTTGGTATGTTACAGGAAATAGATGATAAACTGTATGATGAGGAAAAATCATAATAGATGAACATTATCCACACATAATCCTGAAAAACATGGGATCTGGTATTTCAAAGTTCATATATAACATATTATCTTGAAATAACCAGACACTATAACAAACAAACATATATGTATCTATAATCTTAAAAGCACACAGACAAAATCTACCTTCAAGGAAACAAAAAGATTGTTGGAACACTGCTCATTTGCAATAATTAAGGGGGAAGACAATGAATCTTTCAAGTGCTGAATTAAGATAGCCTAAAATTCTATGCCTACCTAAATCAAATCATCATTCAGAAGTAGACCAAAAGAAAAACATGTTATACATATATTTTCATTACTAATCATGGATGTATATTAAGGAAATTGTTAGAGGAGAGAATTCACACACAAGGTTAGAAATGTATGTTAATTAATGGAGGAGGGGAATGTGATAAGTAATGTTAAGCAAAGAAATTAGCAAGCATGAGAGAATGTAATCAAGCAGTAATTGTCTAAGGCACTAGTAATAATTGCCAGTTTAAGGATGCAGGCACAAATAAAATATAAAAAAATATGCATATTTTTGAAATATGTGCGTGCATTTCTATATAGTGGGAATTCTTTTTAAAACTTTATTTATATATGTCGACCCCTTTAATTGTGTTAATGACATTCTCACATGTAGCTGAAGAAAATAGACCCCCCCTCCACCTCTCCCCTTCAAAATATAAAGAAACTTAGTTAAGCAATCACAACTGGCACATCGTAGATACATGATTTAAACCAAGACATTCATCCTTTTCTTTAGTTCCCTGTCTGGTCACTAAGCATGAGTTATAGAACAATATGCCGATATCTTTGAAAACTAACACAGTGCAGACCCTAGCAGTATAGAGATAAGTAATTGTAACTAAAGTTTTTAAATTTCATTTTGTTCTTTGGGAGATTAGAGGTTTTGATTAAACTTTGACTTCAGTATGCTAACTGGAAATTTAAAACTTAAGGGTGACTATCTAAAGCAAAACAAAACAAAAATGCATGCTTGACTTCGAAGGACAAAATTAGCATGAAGTGAATAAAACTTGGTAGATTCTGGAGTCCTGGAAATGCAGTGGTTAAGAGCTCAGTTGCTAACTGACCTGGAGGACTCGCTGGGAGAAAGGTGTGGCAGTTGACTTCTATGAGGATTTACAGCCTTGAAAACCCTATTAAGGTAGTTCTGCTTTTTCTACTTTGTTCTCAAATGCAAATTCATTGCCCTGGACTCAATGCCAACTCATAGCGACCCTAAGGATAGTGACGCCTCTGTGAGTTTCTGGGACTATTACAGCACGGGAAAGTCTGGTCTTTCTCCTGGGGCAGCTGGTGGTTTTGAAATGCAGACCTGGCTGGTGGCAGTCAGGGTTCTCAAACTTTTTAAACAAGGGGCCACATCACTGTCTCTCTGGCAGTTGGAGGTTCAGGCTATAGTTGAAAAAAACAACAACAATGGACAAATTGACTGCATGCCTGGGATGAGTCTACTGTTAAACAAAGACAGGCAGCAGAGGCAAAAACACGCAGCAGATGGATAAATGTCCTCCGAGGGCCGCATGTGGCCCGTGGGCCATAGTTTGAGGAAGCATGCTCTAGTGTCATTATCAGTAGGTGTCCACCCAACATCAATGAGCCTTGTTTTGTTTTATTATAGAATCATTTATGAACCAGCAAGGTCAAAAAGAAAAAGAGAGAAATCATATAAATGAACTAAGGTCAATAGTCCAAAAACATAGCTTTCTTTTTTTAAGTTACCGTTAGGGTAGGAAAGGAAAGGAATTTTAATCATAGGCTTTTCAAAGGAACCATAGAAGATTTTTTAAATGTAGAGGCTGAAAGTAAATATACAGAAAAAATATATTTAAGAATGATTAAAAAGATATATTTATGTGTATATATTAGGAAAATACTAAAGATAGTCACTAAAAATAATTATATCAGAAGACTTAATCAATGTGCTAAACAGATGTGTACTAAATATGAAAAGTGTACCATGAACAATACAAACTTCTCTATTAAGAGATGGATTATAATATTCTACAAAAAAAATCTTTAAAAAGTTAAAATATGCATATTACTAATTAGAATGGGGATTTTAGAATGTGGCTATCTATAACATAAATAACAAAAGATCATCCATAAAACTGGATTTCTATTTATATATAAATGTGAATTGTTAGAAAAGTAATATTTTTGAAGTCCTATTTTCAATTTTTGAAATAATTTCAGACTAGCTAAGAATGTGTAAAATGATCCAAGAGAAATATAATTTAATGTTAATATTTAGAAAATTTGTATGCTGTATAAATAAGAAAATGAAGCACTTTCTGGATATTTACAGCATTTGAAATCTGTTTCTAATAAAATGTTAGCTAATGATAGTCACACAAAATGATCAATATAACTGACTTTGCTGAGTGGTCTATATCAGAATGTTGAATTGATACATGTCGTGCTTCTATTTTTTGATTTAAAGGTATAATAATAAGTTGCCTGAAAAAAGAAACTTCAGCGATATGAATAGCAAAGCTTATCCATCTTGGGAAGACAACTTTAAACTGAAGTACATTTCTAACGTTTTCAGTCATGAAAAGGTCCTGTGTTCATTCCACAAATAGTGATCACTGTGTCAGGTCCTTTCTTAGACATTATGGTGTCTTACAGATGAGGCAATAAATATTTCTAACCTTACACTTACACTTAACCTTACACTTCTTCCTCACTTAAGTGAGGAAGAAAAAACCAAGAAGACATAAATGACTATATAATGATACACAATGAGGAAAAAAAGGGTTATTGGAAGCTTTCTTTTTAACGCTGAGATGTGAACCTTTATTAAAGTGACAATTCATTGACCTCCTTCTACAATATATGTCCAATATAAATCCAAGTAACAATTTC
>PVJH01001685.1:152987-173351 GCA_004026705.1 Nesogale talazaci | reverse complement strand
AAGTCAGAAGTCTAGCCTCTTAAACTTGGATAAAATTATCCAGGCACCACTCATTTACTACATAGCCTCTTAAACTTGATAAAGTTATAAGGGCCTAGTATAGATTCTTCAGAACTTCCTAAGAATCCCAGGATGGCACCAAACAACTTGATGGGAGTGGGTTTGGGTTCATTAAAGTCACCCACTTAAGATATTTCTGCTGTAGCAGCACTAAGAAACTAAGAAATCATACAAGTCACCTAGTAAACCTTAGTGGATGAAAAATGAGATCCCTAGACTGAGTAAAGTTTCCATTCTACTATCAAATTATTCTGTGAGCTTATGAAAGCTGAGAGACAACTGTAATGCGTAGGACTTTCAGGTATATACATTTATTAATAACCCTCACATGTATATGCCTGTGGAATTACCTTCATAGTAGAAGTCCTTACCACTGTCACTGAGCGCCTAGTACATGTAAACTAAATTTGAGCTATTGTTAATCCTTATCATTATTAACATTAATATCATTCTGAATATTTAAATAGATAAAATGACTACTCTATAACGAATTACTGTAGAGTTCTCAAAAATTATTCAATAAATAAATCACCTATGTGCTTGTTAAAATGAAGATTCCCAGTGTTCCTCTTTGGATAGTTTGCTTCTTCTGTTCTGGGATATGACGAAGAAATCTACAGTTGTAACAACGTACCCCTATAATTTTGTTACATTTGGTTTTATAAATATGTGTGTGTGTGTGACAAACTATATGACAACCAATATACCATGGGATTTTCTGTGCAATCTAATATGTTTATTAGTCAACTATATCATAGGGTTCTCCAATCCATTACTTTATGTTCTGGATGAAAAAATATGGATGGATTTACCATAATCTCTTTAGGTTCAGATTATTAGGGTTAGCCATATAAATTCCAGAAAGTTTTGGTTTCATCTGGGGGAAGTTCTGAGAAAGCTATCCTAGGACCTAATAGTTCATTCAATAGCTTTTTAAGTGTTCACTGTCTTTTCAAAGACTAATACAGCAGATAATCAGGGATAAGCCAGTAGTTGTAATAAATAATGAAATATATTTTTACCACATTGACGATGGTGATCCCTTGAACATATGTGATTCAAGCTGACAAATATTTCACAAAGGAGGTCAATTTTGAACCAAGATTTATAATAAAACTGAGAATTTTTATGTCCAACACAAGAAGAAAGTGTCAAGCAAAATACACCATAAGAGATCAGGCATCCAATGTCAATGTAGCAAAAATCAACAGAGAGAAAAAGCTGGCTGTTTGGGCCTCTGGACAAGCACCACTCACCTAGTGTATAGCAGAGTTGATCATAACTTTCTAATTTGTTCAAAATATTTAAAACTTATATAAAATATATTTCTCATAAAGGAGCTTGTTACTTGTACTGATTAGTTTTTTTCTCATCTTTGCTACAATTAAACACTTGAGTATTTGAAAAGGAAACAGGAGGCATTAATATCTTATTACTTCAAGGTTTGTTTTATATAACTTTACATAATGTCAAAATCCAGTTGAATAAAATGTTCTTTCAGATACATGATTGAATTAATTATGCATTTTTTCCTAATGTAGAGTCCATGCTCTGAGCAAATCATTTAAGAATCTGAGAAGAGGAATGAAAAAGAAGGCAGCAACGGGATTGGAGGAAGAGTCATTAAGAACCTTTGATTTGCAGATAAATCAAAACTTCTTGCTGAGAGCTAAGGACTAAACATACATACTAATGAATTTTAAGGATTACAGCTTCCTTGAAGATGACACATCAATATAAATACATTTTTAAATTTTACAACTTACCCGTAGTCAACATCATGAAATATAAAGAACAGCTAGAATTGTCCAAGCTCTCATTTTTCTTAGAACCACAATCAACAGTCACAGAAGCAGCAGTCAAGACATCAAACAGCATAATGCAAGCAGCCTCTTTCAAGTGTTAAAAAACTAAGATGTCACTGAGAAGACTAAGGTGCACTGGTCCAAATGATGATATATTCATTCATCTCATAGCCATGGAAAAGCTGAACAGTGAATAAGAAAAATCAAAGAAAAAAGTTGATATCTTTATACAATAGGGTTACCAAATAACATTAAATATATCAAATATGTCAAAGACTGCCAGAAGAATAAACAAATCTATGCTGGAAGAGTACAACCAGAATGCTCATTAACATCAATGATGGTGAGGATTTGTCTCTTTTACTTTGGGTATGTTATCAAGAAGAACCAATCTCTGGAACAGGATATAATGCAGGGTAAAGTACAATATCATTGGAATAGATAAAAATTCTCCATGAGAAAAGTTGAAGAACAGCTGCAACAATGGACACAAACACAGAAACAATGGCTAGCATGGCTCAGTATCAAGCAGTGTTCCATTCTTTTGTATATAGGGTTGCCATTGACTTGATGGCACTTAACAACATCCATACCTCCCACTGACCTCTTCATCTGTAGAGTGGTGAAATAGTCTAGTGGTGTAGTCTAGAGAAAAGGCCCCATCCTGCTTTGTATTCCTTTTCCTCCCTTGCTCCAGGGATGAGCCTTCTTATGGACTGCTTGTCCTGGGCATAACAGATGCAGACAGATACCACAATTGGTACTTCTCAGCTTATTCTTTCTTTCCTCGCTCCCTTATTTTCTTCTCTCTCTCTTTCTCTTGATTTCATGATTATTGAATATGTTTCTATTTTCTTATTACTACTTGTGTTAGTCCGGGTAGACTAGAGAAACAAATTCATAAACACACACAGGCATATAAGGAAGAGGTTTATATACAAGAGGAATAGAACATTGAGAAAGCATCCCAACCCAGTCCAGTCCAAGTACATTAGTCCAATATTAGCCCATATATCTGATAATACCAAGCTATAAAGTCTTATCAGACTCATGAAACACATGCAATGATGCCAGGACAATTATAGGTCAGAGGATGTGAAGTCTTGGGTATCCAGAGATGGTAGAAACATCTCAGCACTGGCAGGGGTCTCCCTGTGCCATCCCAAGCATCTCAGCATCAGCAGGTGTCCACATGGTTTCTCCGACCCCAGAGGTCAGGTTCCATCAGGGCAAGCCCATGTGGCTTCTCCTCCAGCATCTCCAGGACTCAGGATCTATCAGCATGCTGCCATGTTGTCAGTCGAGTGTCCCAAGGGACTGAGTCGATAGTCTCTCCCTTCCATGGGGGAAATATTGCAGGATTTCCCAGAATTCTCAGAGAAAGCCGTACCCACACTGACTATCTCCAGATTGACAGGCTAGACTCCACCCCTACATCCGTAATCAAATTGACACCAGAGTACATTACTGCCACACTACAATTTAGCAATTTTGTCTGCATGATACTAATAAAATACCAAATTCATAGTCATAGAATGTCAGTGCTAAGAGAGATATTGGAGGCCTGGACACACTCATGCCCAGAAAAAGGAAGAGCTATTCAAGAATACAAATATTCCAAGACAAAGCATCATTTTTCTTCAAGCTTCTTTTTGAACTTGGAAGAAAAGTAGGTATTGTAAAGTTACCAGATTTTAAACGGGACACCATTGACCAGGGGTGGGGTGGGTCTTGATAAAAATGTGGTCTATATGGAGCAACAAAAATTTTCATAAAACACAACAATAGTATTGAATTTTATTTATTTTAATTTTAAAATGCTGTGGGATGTTGTTAATTGTTAAAAAGTGGGCGTCTGGTCATCTTATATTCAGGTGAACGCTGGTGTTGCAGTGGGTAAGTGCCCAGCTGGACAACAAAAGGTTAGCAGTTTGACTAGAACAGGCATTCCACAGTAGACAAATGTGGCAGCTTGTATCTATAAAGTTCTCATTCTTGAAACCCTAAAGGGGCAGTTGCATAGTAGGTCCATTTGAGAGGAAACAACCTGGTGGGAATGGGTTGGGTTTGGTTTATATTTCTTTTGAATAGGCCTATGAGTTTTTGCTCCAAAATCATTGGTACTTATTTTAAGGCAAGATTCTCTAAAGAAGCAAACTCAGGATACTTATGATTTTATACATACATCTATGTCTATACAGTTAAAAGGAAGATAATGTCTAATTAATTCACATAGCAGCACAGAGGGCTCAATTCAACCCACGTTCTTTTTTCTTTTTTTAAAATTCATTTTATTGGAGACTCATGCAACTATTATCACAATTCATTCATCCATCCATTTTGTCAAGCACATTTGTACATTTGTTGTCTTCATCCTTCTCAAAACATTTGATTTTGACTTGAGCCCCTGATATCAGTTCCCCATTTCCCTTCCCTTTCCCACCCTCCTCTCTCCCCACTGATAATATATAAATCATTATTTTTTGGTCTTACACTGAAGGTCCTTCAACTCATACTGGCTACCAGTTCAAGGTCAAGAAAGTAGACAGCAGAATCTGTGCTCAGGCAAGATAAGCAGAGTCAGCCCAAGACAGCAGACAGTGGGGTGGAGCAGCAATAGTCAGTAGCCCAGGAGTATAGCAAAGAAGGCCTGGTGAAGTCTTGAACTCGAGTAATGTACACACAGAGATATGATCCACAAGTAGTGTGGCAAAGCAGGTCTTGAAGTGTCCTCAAGCTCTAGAGATGCACAGCAAGGCTACATGGTCCACAGGTTGGCTGGACCCACAGGTAGTTCAGCAAACAGGCAAAGAACTAGGTCAAGCAGACACACATTGGTCTGATCACCAAGAAAAGGAGAGACAGGATACTGGCCTCAGAAAGCTTTATCTCAGGTGCCCTCCAATCAAGCTGTGAAATAACGGAACTCCGCCCACATGTCCTTGTGGAGGCCACTTGGCACAACCTATCCCAGCACTGTTTCTTTTATACAAATTCTTTAAAGTCTGTAAAGAGAAGCGCATTGCCATCCATTCAAACCACATGAAGGAGCTGGCCTAAGCACTGTTAGTCACTACACCAATCAGTTAAAAGAAGAAAAAGCTGGACGAATTCCAATCCATCTCAAAAGCCTTATTGTTGAATCCAAGATCTGGCACGAGGCAAGCAGGATACCTGTTTTCTACTATCTAGAAATTACCTAAGAATCTCAGGGTGACACCACACAGGAATCATTATTTCTAGCTTAGTGTAAAAAAGAGGCGGTCTACCTCTTTTGCAATGGAGCTAAAGAAAAAGTCCATTTGTTATCAAATCTATTCCATGTCGTGACAATCTGGTATACTTCAGGGTTTTCAAGGGATGTGATCTTTTGGAAGCAAATTAGCAGGTTGTTCTTCTAAGGCACGTCTCAAATCTAAACCAAAACCAGAGTCAAACCAATAGGATAGACTATAACTGTTCTGCAGGCTTCTGTGACTCTAAAATGGGGTGGGAGCAGAAGATAACTTTGGTTTTCTCCCTTGGAGAAGCTGGTGGGTTCAAATTAAAAACCTGCTGTTAGCACCCCAGCTCTTCCTCACCACACTACCAGTGTTCCTTTGGATCCATCCAAATAATCAGTCCTGTGGTTAGCAGCTCACCACTTAATAATTTGTCCCAACCAGAACTCTATGCCAAGGGATAGTCCCTTGTTACTTGTTGCCCCAACATAATTGCTATTAGTGTTTTTTTTTTCAGACAGCATCAGGCCTCGCCACCCCCCCCCCTGACTCTTATGGTGACTATTAAAAGATCACAACAAAAGTCTCACCCTTCTGCAGGAAGCCTTGTGTTTTTCACAGTTAACATTTCAAATGGTTCAGTGAGAAAATCTTGAAGCTCAATGTTATAATACATGGGATAAATTTGGACCTTAAGCAAGCCATGTTTTTGTTTTGGTTTGGTTTATTATTTTTGGAAGCTGCATCTTTCTACATATGAAAACTAAGCTGTGGTGTAGGACAGTCACATTAGGACTGTTACAGCAAAGTCTCAAAACCTGGGGATACTGTGTGGGTTGCCTCTCTAGGAACGTTGAGTTTGCCAATTAACTCATCAGTACCTTAACCTGGGAATCTAAGTGCAATCAGCAAGAGAGGCTGAAATTTTCTCTCTGCTGTAATTTCCTACAAGTACTCCCTTCCTCAGCACACCTGGCGGCTGCTGTGTGCTGAACACAGCGGTGGCCATCAACTCTAATATGTAATCCATTAAATTTACACACTAGAGATGCAAAATCTTCACAATTCATCCAGCTTTTTCCTCGCCCACCAACACCTCATCTCCTACATGTTGTGAGACTAGTTATACTCTGCCAATTAGGCTAAGGAAGCTTACCTCCAACAGCTGTTTAAGTTCTTTCCTGTAATGTTCACTCATTATTCCCTGCAGGGAGGAAACAACAAACTGACTGCAGTACGTTTTCCAAAAAAAGAAAAAGGAAGCAGACTGTGGGGACACCTGGAAACTCAGACACACATCGATAGTGCACACTGCAAATCATTTAAATTATTTATCATCTGACATACATTAACATACTGTATTCTGAAGAATACAATATTTTTAAGGAACATTTATTTATGTATTTTTAAATCATTTTATTGGAGGCTCTTACAGCACTTATCACAATCCACATATCCATCCATTGTGTCAAGCACATTTGTATGTATGTTGTCATCATTTGTAAAACATTTTCTTTCTACTTGAGTCCTTGGTATCAGTTCTTCATTGTATTTCCTCCCTCCCCAACCTCCCTGATGAAGCACTGATAATTTATAAATTAGTATTTTGTTCATGTCTTACACCAACCGCTGTCTCCCATCACCCACTTTTCCATTGTTTACCCCCTGGGTCGGGGTTAAATGTCAATCTTTGTGAGGCGTTCCACATTCCCCCTACACTCCTGGTATCACTACTCTCACTATTGGTCCCAAGAAAGTTGTCTGTCCTGGATTCCCTGTAAAGGATCTGTAGGCAGGTGGATTTGTAAGGTACATATTGGGGTCATGATAATGAGGGGGGAGGATACATTAAAGAACTAGGGGAGAGTTTTATGTTTCATCGATGCTATATTGCACCCTGACTGGCTCTTGTCTTTAGAAGAAAATTTAAGTGAATTATCTGATTTACATTACATGGGGTCATTTCTATGAAATTGTTTCATAGAAGTATTTATTTCATTTAGTGCTGGCATTGCCATTGCAGTACGCACACAAAAAGTAATCAAGTGGTCTCTTTTTGCATGGAAAGGTGAATATAAGTTTTACATTAAAGACACTTACCCTTACCCACCTCTCGAAATAACAATATAGCACTATATACTAAGCTGGAAAAACAAACCAGAGAATATGTGTGTGTATTCCCTCTGCTCCTTCTTGTGCAACAGGCCTCTTTCCATTCCTGTGTAGTTCCAACCATGCCCTGGAGACACAATGGTGATGGGCAGAGTCAACAGATTTGGCTGCCTTGGGCTCCTGGTAACCAGGGCTGCTTTCTACTCTGGCAAAGTGGAGATGGTTGTCATCAATGACCCCAGACAATTGATCTGAGCTACATGGTCTACATGTTCCAGTATGATTCCACCCGCAGCAAATTCATTGGCACCATCAAGACTGAGACCGGGAAGCTTATTGTCAATGGCAAGACCATCTCCATCTTCCAGGAACAAGACCCCACCAACATCAAGCGGGGTGAGGCTGGTGCTGAGTATGTCATAGAGTCCACTTGTGTCTTCACAATCCTAGAGAATGATGGAGCTCACTATGAAGGGAAGTGCCAAAAGGGTAATCACCTCTGCATGTATACTATTGCCCTCATGTTTGTGATTGGTGAGAACCATGAGAAGTATGACAAACCTCTCAAGATTGGCAGCAATGGCTCCTGTGCGACCAACTGTTTGGCCCCCTGGCCAAGGTCACCCATGACAATTTTGGCATCGTGGAGGGACTGATGACCACAGTCTATGGCCTCACTGTCACCCAGAAGACTGGGGGCAGCCCCTCCGGGAAACTGTGATGAGCCAGCCATGGAGCTGCCCAGAACCTCATCCCAGCATCTACTGATGCGGCCAAGGCTGTGGGCAAGGTCACCCAGAGCTGAATGGGAAACTCACTGGCATGGCCTTTCACGTCCCCACCCCCGCTGTGAATCTTACCTGCTGTCTGGAGAAAGCTGCCAAATATAATGACATCAAGAAGGTGGTGAAACAGGTGGCTGACGGTCCCCTAAAGGGCATCCTGGGCTATACTGAGGACCAGGTTTTCTCCTGTCCTTCAGTAGTGATGTCCATCTTCAACTACTGATACTGGGGCTAGCATTGTCCTCAGAGACTACTTTGTCAAGCTCATCTCCTGATATGACCAAGAATTTGGTCGACTTTATGGCTCACAAGCCTCCAAGGAGTAAGAGTCCCCCTGGACTCACCAGCCCCAGCAACAACACTAGAGGAAGAGAGGCCCTCGGCTGCTAGGGAGTTTTTGCCCCCAACTCAGTCTCCCAATACACTGAGAATGTTCCATCCAGACCCCCTGAAGGAAGGGGAGGGACTTAGAGAGTCTGACCTTGTCACACACCATCAATAAATTACACTGTACCCAGCTGGAAAAAAAGTTTATATATATATATATATATATATATATATATATATATATATATATTTTATATCAAGATGTAATTTTATATCACAAAGGCAACCCAGCCAACTCTAACTAGATTTCGTATGTGTAATGCTAGCTAGCGCTATCTGCGGGTTCATGGAGCTGTAGGCTGAAGACTCAGCAAAGCAAATTAGGAAGCAAGGAGCTCATAGACTGGTGGGTGCAGAGTTGCCTGGATACAAGGTCAGTGGGACACAGGCACGTCATCAACAGCTCTCAGGATCAAGTGACTCATATGAGTCCACCCCTGGAGGCAGGCACAGATTCCTAGCAAGCAGGAATGTAAAGGGGTAAAAAGAAGAGTTCCCATTGTGCCTCTTTTATCAAAGACTATACCCACAAGGAGCATTAGAGGGCTATCGTTTGATGGACAGAATGGACTACACACTTGCATATTCATACAGATTCAGTTGACAAAAAAAAATATTTACCACAGTCAGATTAAAATTTTAATGGAAATATATTGATTTAATTTTAGTAACATCTTCTTGCCATCTGCAAAAATGATTATTTTAATATTTTAGGAGGAAGTTCACTTACAAATAGGAAATCAAATCAGTCAATGAGGAGATATAAGAAGAAAAGATAAGAAAATCATAATTAAAAAAAGAAAACTTCCTTATTTAAATATATTTCCCAATAGAGTTTAATCACATTCTTCTTCAGCTTTTAACCCATTCACTGTAAACCAAATTATTAATACTTCAATATATATATAGCAGAAAAAGAAATGAGAAAGACAAAGGGAAAGAAAAGAGGAAGGGAAGATGTAAAGAAAATAAAGAAAGAGAAAAGCAGTTAAAGGAATAACAGAAGAAAGACAAAAGAGAGGAAAAAAAGATACAGGAAGGAAAATGGAAGGAAAGAAAGACAAAAAAGGAATGGAGCAAGAAAAAAGAAAGGAGGAGGAGAGAGGGGGACAAGGATAACCTGTGTGGAAAACTCAAGTGTATGGGTAGTTCTGTGGTTTCAACAAAGGTGAAATGTCAATTGATGACAAACCTTGCTATGGCTATCTGTCAACTTCCTGAAGAGATGAAAATGGTGTCTCCTAGTGCATTTGAACTTCCAGCCATCAGATGCGGTAGTTACATAATCTGGTGTCAATTTGAGGTCTCTGTGTGGGCATGAATTTTTCCTGAGGATTCTGGGAAGTCTGATACTCTTCCTTGGAGGCAGAAGACACACTATCTCTCTGCTCACACCCTGTGAGACAAAGAAACTGGCAAGACACATGAAACTATGCTAGTGCCCTGAGCTGGAGAAGCCACATGAAGACTTTTGCCATGCTGAGATACTCCCACCACCACCACTGGATCCACAAGACTTCCCACTCACTGACCTAGGATCTTTCAGCATTCAGCATCATTGCTGTGTTTTGTAAGTCTAAAGAGGATTTTATAGATTGGTATGGAACATACGAGCTAACATTGGAATTATGCACTTGGTCTGTACTGAATTGGGATATTTTCTCAATATTCAATCACTCTTGTATATAAAACCCTTTCTTAATTGCATATGTGTCTTCATGAAATTGTTCTTCTAGTCTACTCAGCCTGACACATCAGATGATACTGTTTATCAAGTTTTCTATTTAGAGGTTCTGAAAAGGTTTTGTAATAGTGTGTGACAAAAAAGACCTGATTTGTGGAAGATGGGGGACTGGTTTTACCTACTTACCAATGTATGTGTTCACGCAACCATCTCAGTATGTCAGTTTGGGGCAAAAAAATATCATGTCCCTCTTGCCCCAAGCACCTGACTCACCTGACCTCTTTCAGTGTGACTTCTTTTTGTTTCTGTGAATGAATAGGGGCATGAAAGGATTTTGCTGATGTAGAAGTGGTGAAGAGAAAAAATGAGGGAGATACTGTCAGACATCCCAACAGATGAGTTTGAAAAATGCTTCCAAAAATGGAATCACAGATTTGTCAAATGTATGAAGGGTGATAGGGTTGTTCTTTTTTAAGCATTAAAAAGCATGTCTTTGAAAAAAATCCAGTTTTTGCAGGGTACCCCTTCATTTGCATATACAAACACATAGAAAAAAAGAACTTTATATCAAGGAAATGAATCATATGGTTGTAATAGTAGGTAAGTTCTGGGTAAGGTATTAAACTGCTCCCAACTAACATAACTGCAAAGCATAACTGCAAAGATCACCAGTAACAGCTCATACTGGGACCTACAAAGGCAGATGTATCCAAGATTAGCTGTCCAAGGTTGTGACTGTAGAGCTGAATATCAGTTGGTCAAATAGGAGACCTCTGATGATTCTCAGGATTTGTAGACAATTTGGCAGATCGTGTGTTTTCTAAGCCAGATGCACTATTCAGACCCAGCAAAACCCAAAGCTAGCATTTCCACAATTTCCTTGCATTGAAAGGAGCTCTGGTATTGTGGGGGTTATATGCTGGGCTGCAATCCTAAAGACCAGCATATCAAAATCACAACCCTCAGAGGAAGAAAGATGGAGCTTTTGACTTCTGTAAACATTTACAGTCTTTCAGAAAATTACAAGAGTATCAGTAACCAGCTCTATAGGGTGGATGGGCATGGGCTTCATCTCAATGGCAATGAGTACACTTGAGTTTATATTGGGAAGAGACCACATACCCGGGAAACTACCTTTTCATTGAATCAGATTTAAGCCTAAGTACAGGTAATCTTACCCCTTTGATGAAACAAAGCATACTGGCTTTCATTGCAATTTGCTGCGTCTTTTCATGGAAGATAACTAGGTGTTGACATATCATATTCCTCAAAGTGACACTGTGGAGTAGTCTCAAACTGAAAATCAACTCACTGCCATTGAGTCAATGCCAGCTCATTGTGACCCACTGTGGGTTTCTGAGACTGTACCTGTTTACAGGTATAGAAAACCCAGCCTTTCCCCACGGATCTGCTGATGATTCTGAACTGCCGACAGTGAAGTACACAGCCCAACTTGGAACCATTGCACCACCACAGCTTCCCTAAATTACTCACTTTGTACAGTGTTCAAAGTCCTCTGCCACTAACCGAAAGTTGGCCATTAAAGACCCTCAGCCCCTCTGTAAAAATCAGAGGTAGTCATCCATCACCATAAAGCACCTGTTGTCAAAGGCCATCATACTGCTTCTGACCCACAGCGGCCCTATGAGTAACAGAATGAAAACGCTCCATAGTCAGGCAGCACCCTTGCAATTATTGTGAGGATCAATCCCATGGTTTCAACTATGCCTCAATCCATCTCCTTAAGGGTCTTCCTTTTGTGCCACCCCTCCATGTGATGGAACCTATCCAAAGTATATAAGACAAAGTCTTGTTATTCTTGTCTCTGAGACATACTCTAACCGTATTTCTTCCAAGACAGATTTGTTTTTTCTTTGGCATTCGGTGGTAATTTCAATATGTTGTTTTGATGGCAGCAGACATTTGCTTTTCACAGAATAAACAAATCAGGAATGAATTAAAGAGCAAACATTTTTATTAGGTCTCAAATCTGAGCTTTCAATCCTACACTACTTCCATATATGCCCCATTGTTTTCTAAGGTCAATATGCTTAAGAACACAGTTATCTATCCATGTCATATATTACATACAAACAAGAAATTTAGGAATGAGGTCATAAAAGTAGAGGACACTCTAGGTGGGACTTCTGTGAAATTCATTGCCTTTGTTTGTGGTTGGTACCCATGCACACTGAAATAGCTTAACAGTATTCTGAGTTTCTTCAGAAGACAGTTATCTACGTTTAAAGCACATGATTTATATTGGGTCCATTAATAGCTTCTATATCAATTACTTATCCATGTGTATGCTGGGAAAAAATCTAGGGAGCTGGATTATTTGAAAAATAAAGCAGCATTGGGATCGCAGGAAGTTTGATTAACAATGTAAGAGATGCAAACAGCACAATTTTGAAATTGTCTCCATTCAAGAGAAAGTTGGACATTGAACAAGGAAGGCAGCAGAACTGATGCATTTGAATAATGGTGGTTGTAAGGACTTTTGAAAATACCACAGACTGCCAGAACAAACAGATCAGTACTGGAAGAAGTATAGCCAGATTGTGATGGGAAGACTCCATCTCAGCTACTGGTCAGAAGAGACCAGTCCCAGGAGAAGGATGTCCCACAAAGAAAGAAGAGGGGCAACAGAGAAGAGGGAGGCCGTCAGCAAGATGAATGGACACAGTGGCTACAACCGTGGGCTCAAAAATACATGTGGGGATGGCACAGGACCTGGCTGTGTTGCCTTCTCTTGTTGACAACATTGCTTTGATGTGGAACCAACTCCCTAGCACCGAACAACAACAAAGAAAACAATAACAACTTGTCTGTTAGTAGTTAGTCATACAGAAACATGGTAGCACAACTGTGCATCCAGCACGACCTCAAAAGTGGCGTTTCTGAGCAAAAGAAGTAAAGAGGAAAAGATAAAAACAAATTAAAGAAGAGATATTCAACACAGGTGGGGGTGGCCTGGAGTGGAAATCCAGAGAATGTAGATCCACAACAGTCTGGGAAACAATCAGAACATATTAAAGCAGATGGTCATAACACTCCAAAGCAAAGGCCCATAAGGAAAAGTTGGCCATAGTGTGTGGTGCATTATTATACAAGAAGCTATGCCACCGGTCTGACCAATACAAGCAGGGTCATCCATGGGGAACAGGTTTAAAACGTCTAGGGAAAATGTTAAACTTTGATGGATAAATACAGAATTTCATTATATATCATACTGGAAGATGCATCCTAAACAATAACAACACTTATAGATTTAAACATAATGGCATTTGCATCCTAAACAATAACAACACTTATAGATTTAAACATAATGGCATTTGGGAAGATGGTGTGGAACTAAATAATTTCCCTTATTTTTACATAGAGGATCAATGTGTCACAAGCCACTATAGGGCAACAACAACTAAGGAAAAGGAAATTATATAAGGAAATAACCCGATGTGATTAAATACATTGAAAAAAAATGCTCCCTTCTAGCAAAGTTATGGCGATAAACGTGTATTGAATGCTCATAACACTAAGTAAATAAAAATCAAGCTTGCATTATCTTTAGGAAAACAAAACAATTCATCTCTAAATATTGGGTAAAGTAAAATTATCTTCTAGCTCTACTGGAAAGGGGAGAAGCACACCAGGAGGACAATACTCATCTTTCGACGCTGAAAGTACATAATTCTCACAAACTCACTGACATTGAGTTCATTCCAACTCATAGAAACCTCTAGGACTGGGACGAACAGCCCCTATGGGTGTCAAAGACTGAAAATAGTGACGGGAGAGGAAAGGCCTTCTTTCTCCTTCACACTTGCTGGTGGTTTTCAATTGCTGAGCTTGGAATTAGCAGCCCAACCTATAACCAGTTCTCCATGCCGACTCCTCTGAAAGCCTATAAATCATATCAAATCTAAACGCTAAAAGAGCAAGTTGCTTATTTAAAAATACAGACTTATCAAAAGCTGTTGTCTCTAGAAAGGAGAAGCAAGAGGAGGGAAAGAAAGAATTGTAGCCTTCATAATAAGACCTATGGAATTGAAAAACCGAACTCATGGCCAGTCTGTCGATACTAACTCATGCCTGCACCTGTGGGCATCTGAGCCTGCAAATGTTTAAAGGAATAGAAAGCCTGCTCTCTCTACCTCAGAGTGATTGGTAGCTTAGGAAAGGTCACCTTGTGGTTAGCAGTCCAATGTGTGACTACGACACCACAACAGCAATTTCTTGTCTTTGCTCATTGTATGCAGGTATAATTTTATAGAAATTAAATTACAAAACTAGAAACTTGAAAGCAGAGTTGTGCCCAGGTTGAAGTGAGGCAGAAACTAAGCAGAGAGGCATTTATAGATTAATTTCAGGTCTTTGCAATTTAATTGATAAATGATGATAGACTACTGAAACAATTAAAACGAGAGACTTTTGCTTATATGTAGCAGCCCTGTTACTGAAGTGGCTAATCAGACGGTTAGCAGAAGAAACCACCAGTGCTTCTCTGGGGAAAGAGGAGACTTCCTACTCCTGTCAAGAGTGACAGTCTCAGGAATGCATAAAGGCAGTACGAGTCTGTCTCTAGAGACCCTGTGAGTCAGAATTAGTTTGAGGGAAGTGAGAGATGATTGCATTTAAATTTTGGAAACATGCATATGTGGTGATAGAAATGAAAAGAAAGAGAAAAGAAAATTATACATATAGGATAAACAAATTAGGAAAACCTTTGTAAAACAGATGATAGATAAGATATTCAGCATTAAGAAACCAAGACTTCATCATGCTATAGACATAAATTTGGGGTGCTTGAAAGAAGGAAAAGGAAAGTAGAAACATAGATAAGAAAAACAGATCATTCAAAACTAATAAATATAAGTAAGTTATCAAGGACACATAGGGCAGTAAGATATGAAAAAGTAATAACAATGTGTAAATTATTTAGGGTTTGTGGGGCAAGGGAAGGGAAGGAAAATATGGGGAGCTGGTACTGGGGGCCAAAGTGGAGAGAGGATGTTTCAGAGGTAATGATGGCAACAGGTGTGCAAATGTGGTATGCATAAAATTGATGTATGTAGTGATCATGATGGGAGTTGTATAAGCCACAAATAAAATGATTTAAAAGAAAAAATAGTTACATAATTTATATATAATAAAATTATATAATATATAATATATCCAGTAATCCCGAGAATGTAAATTAAAATGTCAGGCTATTCAAATAATTTGTATAAGCAAAAACAGAAAGGAAATATATATATACTGAATATAAAATATTGAATGAGGCCACTCTTCTCAAAGGCATACACCAAAATTGTGTCATTTTTTCCCACACACACAAAAATGGAATGAATAAACAAACATAGATGGATACTTCAGTCATTGGTAAAAGTTAGGGATAAAGATATTCTAGTACAGTTGAGTAAGATGTAAACTGCCACCATCTTTCTGAAAGACAAGGAGCAAAATATTGAAACCAATACGTTATTCAGGTATGATGAAGGACAGAGCCTGCTACTTATTCTCTGCTCTTCCATTAGCTACATTTCCCACTTGGCTTTGGCCTGGTAGTGCAGCAAACCTAACGGAACTGTAAGATCTTTCAATGCAGCTCTCTTTAGTTCACTGCTTCATCTCTTCTTGTTCTAATACTAAGTTTTCCAGGTAAGTTTATTATTGTTGTTTGTAAAATATATATTCCGGGTTGAACCCCTTGTGTGGAGAGGAAGGACCTTGTCTGGGAAAACCAAACCAGCCACACTTCCAATCTGACTCAAAGACTGGAGTTTATCAACAAGGAAGCTGAGTGTAGGTGGCTGCCTGAAATACCACGTGAGAGGCAGTAAAGCACAGGGAATAAGAGGACAGGACAACTCCCCCACTTACTAGCTCTGCGACCTGTGGAAATAATTATATAGCCTATTCTTTCAACTGTAAAATGATAATAGTAACCTATACTATAAAGTTCTTGAGAGGACCACAGATGTATGACAGGAGCTTTCAGTCATTTTTACTACAAATGGTCTACCATAAACATGTTGGCCTGAAATAGGTGTAGGAGGTATAGAAGGGAGAGATTTCAGAGAAGAAAATTTAAGGGTCAGTGCTTGGGTCTCTTTGTTTTTCCATCATTTTAAATGCATCTTCAGACCATTCAAACAAACACAGAGCTGTTTAGTTTGATATATTTATAACAATTCCCCAGGATGTGTGCATTTCAAATAAAAGAAAGATATGTTCATTCCTTCAAGAATTAAGATTTTGCATAACTACATTCCAAGTGGCCTCTCTTAAAATATCATAGTCTTTAAAACCCTCTTAAGCACCACTTAAAATATGCACATTTGTTTGATTTTCAGATTACATGTTAATGTGGCTGCTAAGAACACTTAATAAGCAGTAGATTTTGATCAGCTTTTGGAGAGCAGTGGGCCATACTAGCACTGTGAGCGTGCTCACCTCCTCTGGGGTCAGAATGTCTCTCAATAAGTACCACATCATGATGCGATAACTGGGTGCTCCATCTGTGGAGTCTCCCCCTCCTACCTCCTATAGAAGTAGCTCCAACTGACCTTTCTCCCCGGGAACTCTACCTTAATTCATCTTGAGTCCACTATCTCCTAGATTTCAACCAGTAAGACTGTATAGCTGTCCTAGACTCATTTCCCAAACATTTCTCCCTAGAAGCTGTAGGCACACAAGTATCACATCCCTTGAAAGGGTATAAGCCTAAAAAGGATGAGAGGTGTGTGCGAGGTTTCTCTTGGAGCAATAGTTTTTAAACAAATTGTCAAACCCTTTTAACATTTGGCTTCTTGACTGAAAATGCCAAATCATTGTGATGAACACGTAGTACCTTTCATGAAAATGATGATCTCTCAAGTGTCACAGATGAGTGTTTTTATAGTCCACCAGACAAATGGTATATTAGTTAAGTTTTATTTTTTTTCCATAAAAAGGAGAAGAAAAATTTCATTCCAGTCAATTTAGGAAACATTGGGTGCAAGGATATATATATATATATATATATATATATATATATATATACACACACACACACACACACACACACATATATAACTACAACATAAAAGGATTCTTAGCAGGACCAGTGGCACATTGGTTAGATGTTGGGCTACTATCCAGAAAGCATTCTGAAATGAACAGACTTTTTAGCAATTACTATTTCTGTCACTATTTAAATGCTTTTCCTTCCGTTGCTCTGTCTCTCCCTGTCACTCCTCACAGTCCACCTCCCCACCAATGAGTCTTGTTCATAGAGTCATTGCCACTGTGCCAAGTGACAGCAACCCAGTACGACAGGGGAGAACTCTGCTGGTTGAGTTTCAGAGACTAGCTGTTAACACGAGTGGGAAGCCCATCATTCGCAACGCCAACCTTTCCGACAGCAATCCAAGTGAAACTACTTTGCCACCAGAGGCCCCCCTTTTAGACAAGGTAGTAGAATGTGGCTTTAAAGCTGAATGCACATGTTTCATTCAGCACTGAATATCCAGAGATACTTCTGAAGACTCATTGACGCCTCTTGCGGGCCAGTGTCAAAGTGATAAGTTCTCCTAAGGAAGCAACCAGCGACAAAGAGAAGGCTTATGAAGTATAAACATTGCTGCTTAGAGAAACAGCTTCAACAAATCCTATGGGAAAGCATTGGGAGGGACAGGATCAGGAAGATGTGGTGAGAAAGCCATCAGCCAAAGCATCTTTCTTTGATTTTTAACATTTTTTTAGGAGCTCTTACAGATATTATTCAATCCAGAGTTCCATTCAATCAAGCATAATTGTACAATTGCTGCCATCATCATCATGAATGCATTTTCTTTTCTCCTTGAACTTCTTGATATCACCCTCACTTTGACCCCTCCCTCCCCACCCTCAATCCACAATATATATTATTATGGGGGTGGGAGTGGTTTTAGCCATAACTTCCACCATCTCATGTATCCAATAACTTAAATCCTGATGTCCTTGTCCTTCAGTTCCTCCTCCCCCACATCTCACCATATCCTCAGGGAATCATTATTCCCCTTAATGTGTCAGAAGGGTTTATCTATGTTGACTTTTGTACACCGAAAGATCTTGATCATACCAATATGTGCATACACTGGTCTATCAAAACTAGTGAGATAAAACTCATAATCGAGGGGGAGGAAACTTTAAAGAACAAGAGAATAGTTACCATATTTTTCAAACCATAAAATGTACCTGACCATAAGACACACCCAGTTTTTTTCCCCCAATCATTTTATCGGGGGCTCATACATCGTTTTTCACAATATATAAATAAGCATACTCGTCAAGCACCCTCACATGTCCACTTCTATTATTGTCCTCCAATCGTCCACCTTTTCCCTTAAGCCCCTAGTATCAGCCTTTCCATTCCTTCCCTTCTTCCCCTGGTCTCTCCTCCCCTCCAACCCTCAATAGTTTATACATTGTTATTGTTTTGTCATATCGTACACTGCCTGACCTCTCCCCCAACCCACTCCTTTGATGCCCGTCCTTCAAATAAGAGCTTGTGTATATATCCTTGCTGTTGGTTCCCCACCCCTTCTGTCCACCCTTCCAGTATCTCCAATATAACCATTGGCCCGAAGGGGCCCATCCATCCTGGTTTCCCCATATCTCCGGCTCCCCTCTATGCCACTGTGACTTCTCCAGTCCATCTGGATTTGCAAGGTAGAGTTGGGACCATGATGGTCGGGGGACGGGGAGGAAGGCTTCAGGAACTAGAGGAAACTTGTATGCATCATCACTGCCTGGCTGCCCCCCGACTGGTCTGTCTCCTCCCCGTGACTCCCCTGTAAAGGGGTGACCAATTACCCACCAGTGGGCCTTATGTCCCCACCCTGCTCTCCTCCTCCTATATAATGATGTGATTCTTGTTCTTTGGTGCTCGATATCTGCTCCCTTCGGCCCCTCTTGATCATGCGTGCTGGACACACCCAGTTTTTAAAGCAGAAAAATATTCAGAACCAAATAGTACCAGTATATTAAAATGTTCTGGGGTATCACACCTTCAGACCCTAAGACACACCCTCATTATTCTTCCACTTTGGGGGGGAAAAAGTGTATCTTATGGTCTGAAAATTACAGTATGTTTTTTACCAGTGCTCCTGAATATATTGTCCCTACCCTAAGATCCTTCTCATTATGTAACAAGTGGGGTTTGGGTCTCCAACTTGCCTATCTTCCTTCACATCAGCTTGATGACCTGTTTTTGAACTTCTGATACCTCTTCAGATCAACATATCATGATCACAAAGGTTGGTCTGCTTCTTCCATGTGTACTATTGCTTTCCTGCTAGATAGCCATTTGTTTGACTTCAAGCCTTTAAAACCCCAGATGCTTATCTATTAATAGCAGGGGAAAAACAGCTTTCTTCACCACATTTACTTATGCACCTATTTTGTCTTCAATGATTCTGTTGGGAAGTTGTGTATAATACAGTGCCACATTATTAGAACAAACCATACTTGAACTGAGGTAGGATTTAACTGGAGGCTCAAAATCCTTTTGGCTCCTTATTGTATTTACTTATATATGCATACATAGCTAGATAAATAAGGATATGTTTACATATTTATACCTTTGCATAGATAAATATATTTATGCCTACATACATAATTTTTTCTCCTTAGTAGTTTCTTCTATTTCTTTTATCTTTCTTCCTGTGGATTCTGCTATCATGTTCACCCATTGTATCCTTTGCCACTCAGTAATTCCCCTAGGGTTCATCTCAATTGGTCAAACATTACCAGGGACACTGACCCTCCTCTCCCTCAGTTGTATGTTCCCTTGCTATTTTCCTGTCCCCGATGTGCTCCCCACCCCCAAGCCATCAGCCATGGTTTTCCTGTCAATCTTATATAGATAGACAGCATAAAGAAAGGAAAAAAACAAACAAACATATAAATAGCTCTAGTTGTACTGCTGAATTTTGTGAACATCCCCCAACCAGTTTAGGTGAAGTAAACCTGTTCATATGTTTCATATGTCCAGAATTTTTTTCCCATTGCCCTCAGTCAGGAGTCTACTTTCAGAATTCTTCTGAGACTTCGTGGCTTTCTACCCATTGCGAATCGGTTGTACTCACCTCTTCATCCCTCATGTTGGAAACTCAGATCAGCTATTCCAATTGCCATGTATCCTCAGTGCTGCCCTCTACAGTGTGGTGGTCTAGGAAGGAGACACCATGTCTCCAGCTGGAGCCCGTTCTGCAAACCTCTCTGTAAACTAGCTGCTCTCAGCAGGAAGCGCACCCTCAGAGCTTCTCTCTCTTTCTTCTTCTCTC
>PVJH01001685.1:0-152887 GCA_004026705.1 Nesogale talazaci | reverse complement strand
TCAAGTATATATGGTATGCAATGTGATTTTTTTCTTTCCACTATACCCTTTGTACTGTTTCAACTTACCTCAGTGGACGCATGCTATATTCTTCCTATTGTGCTTGGCCAACTTCATTCATCTTAATTTCCTCTAAATCTTTCCACAAGATGATGTTTCATTCTTTCACCACTGCTTTTTAGGGATGTATCATACCCCCATGTGTGTACATATATCAGAGTTTTAAACCCATTAATCTATTGATGGAAATGTAGGTTGTTTCCAATTTTTTTCAATTGTGAACTGTGCCACTATGAACATTGAAATGCAGATGGCTGGTCCTTACCACTTCTGGGTATATATGCCCAGTAAGGGGATTGCTGGCTGAGATGGTAAATTTATTTCCAAATGTTTTAGTATCATCAAATCACTTTCCACAATGGTTGTGTGTATCTACAGAACCACAAACATGGATGAGAATTCCCATCTCACCACATCCCCTGTAACATGGGTTGTATTTGATTTTTGAATTGGGCTATTTTTGAGGGTGTTAGGTAGTATCTCATAGTTGTTCTAACTTGAATTTCCTGGATGGCTAATGATCAGAAACATTTTTTCATATGAATATTGGTCGATTGGGTTTCCTCACTTGTGAATCTTCTGTTTAGGTCCTTTGCCCCCCTCCTCAATGGGAAAGATTTTGTTTTCTTTTGTAGGCTTGCAGGGTTCTGTCAATTTCAGCAATAAAATCTTTGTCTGATATGTCATCGCTAAATAGCTTTTCTAGATTGGGGGCTTTGTCTTTCAATGAACACAGGTGTGCTATCTTTAGTATGTCTCATTTGTCTGTGCTAGCATCCTCAGGGTGTGTCTAATTACCTTTTTCTAGTAGCCTCTGTGTATTCTATGGCCTTTGCCAAGGTTCTTAGGTTTGCCCCAATGTTCTCATTGATGGTCCTAATGACTTATGGTTTACCTCAAGGTCTGTGGTCCACCTTGAATTTGTTCTTGTGTGTGTAGTGAGGTAAAGAGCTTGCTTCACTTTTCTGTAGGTTGATATCCAGTTCTTCCAGCACTATTTGTTAAAGAAGGCATTTACTTCTCAATTGATGCTCTTTTGGTCCTGATTGTAGATCAGTTGCCTGTATGCTGCTAATTTTATTTCTGGGCTTTTCTGTTCCTTTCCATGTGTCTGAGTACTTGTCTGTGATAGTTTTATTGTGCCAACAAGGCCAATAGGAACATGTGGCTGAAGTTTGATCAGGTCATAGCTTGATTGGAGGACAATTGAGATAATGGAGACTGCCAGTATCGCATATCTCACTTGCTCCCTGGTAATTGGATCAGCAGTGGATCATGTTGCTAGAGCTTGAGGCTCCCTCAAGACCTGCTTCACCACACTGCTGGTGTGCACACTGCTTGAGCTTGAGTTCTACATTACATCAGAACTGCTTTGCTAAGCTCCAATGCTACTGATCATAGCTGATTCACCCTGTTGTCTGCTGGTTTCAGACAGACCTGCCTACCTTGGCTAAGAGAAGACTCCATCATCTCATTCCTTGACCTTGGACCCAGCAGCCCACATAAGTTGAAGGACTTTCAATGTATTATTAATTGTTCTATGAAAGTGAGTTGAAGTGAGCTCTCTGTACTACTGTGTGGACTAATTAGCTGTTATATTACTTCTCACTGTATATATATATATATATATATATATATATATACACACACACACACACACATCACACACATTATCATGATACCAGTACCATGATGTTTTGACAATTTTGGCTGTGAGTAGGTTTTAAAGTCAAATAATGCAAACCTTCCAACTTTATTCTTCTTCTTTAGGAGTTCTTTGCTCATTCTGGGCTTCTTTCCTTTCCGTAAGAAGATGGTAGTCAGTTTTCCACTTCTTTGAAGAAACATACAGATATTTGTATTGGAAATCCATTGAATGTGTATAGTGCTTTGGAAAGTGTTGACATCTTTACACTATTGAGTCTTTTGAACCATATACATGGGATATTCTCCCTTTTGTTAAGATCACTTTGGGTTTCTTGTAGTAATATTCTGTAATCCTCTTCATACAGATCTTCTGCTTTTTTGGTTTGGTATATCCCTAGATGTCTGAATTTATACTTGCCTATTGTCATGATTCCTACCTTCCTGATCTCCATTTCTTTGATCTTATTCAATGTATATAGTAATCCTTCCTCTATTTATTCCAGTGCTCCCAGTGTGGAGTTTTTGGGGTTTTCATTATGTAGAATCATATTGTCTGCAAATAATGATAATTTTACTTCTTCCTCATGCCTGCAAGTGTCTTTGATATGCTTCCATTCTCTTAGGCTATCCAGTGGGAACTATGGAATGACGATGAATAAAAGTGGAGAAAAGGAGCATCCTTGCTGAATCTCCTTTTCCAGTGGTATTGTTTTTGTCTTGTCTCCACTAACTAAAATTTTAGCTGTTGTTTTTTTTTTTTTCATATATAGTTTGTATTACAATGAACTAGTTTCCTTGTAATCCTATTTTCTTGAGGGCATTAATTAGGAATGGGTGTTGAATGTTACCTAATGTTTGTTAGGTGCCTATTGATATGCTGTTCTCATTCTTTTTCTTGTCAATGGGATGAATGATGCTAACAAACTTTCAAATGTTGAACCATTCCCAAATCCCTGAAATGAATCCCATTTCATCATGGTGAATTATTTCTTTTATATGCTTTTGCATTCTATTTGCCAAATGTTAAGGATTTTTTTGCATTAATGTTCATTAGACATTAGTTCTCTATTCTTGCGGGACCCTTGCCTGCCTTTGGTATCAGTGTTATAGTAGCTTCATAGTACAAATAGGGGAGTTTGCCATCCTTTTCTATGCACTGGAAGAACTTGTGCAAAATTGGTGTCAGCTCTGCCCTGAGAAGTCATCTGAGCTGGAAGTATTTTTAGTTGGTAGTTCCTTGATTATCCTATTTCTTCTTTTTCTATGGGGCTGTTCAGGTTCTTGATATGTGGAATAAACTGAGTAGGGAGTGTTTTTGCAAGTACTTGGCCATGAATACAGACTTTCATAGCACTGTATAATTAATCTTTTCACTTCATTGAGGTCTCTTGTAATTTTCCTTATTTCATCCTTCATCCTGGCTATTGATGTCTGCTCCTTCCTTTACTTAGTTAGGCTTGCCAAAGGTCTATCAATTCTATTAATCCTTTCAAAGAACCAGATTTTTACTGCATTGATTTTTTTGGCCCATATTTCTTTAAGGCAAAATGGACCTCAAATACCAGTTTTAATAATATCTGGTTTGATTACAGCTTTTAGCTTTTCCTTATAAGTTTTATCAATAACTCCTGTTTCAATTTGAATGCCTTGAGCACTTTGGATAAATTTCTCTGATAAAAGCTCTATTACTCTTTCAAGCAGAGGCTCCCAAGCTTCCATTTTGACAAGCTGCTGGAGGCATTCTTTAACCTTTTCTTAGTTAGTTAACTTTACAACAACAGGGGCTGGCACCTGAAAAGTTGATTCTGAGTACACCTTTTGAAAATGTACTATCTTTCCAAAATAAAGCATTATCTTTTATGTTCGCTTTCTAAATTTTCCTTTTCTGCTACTTCTCTCCCTACTTTTGAAAACAAGGGCATTAATAGCCTCTCTTTCAGTTTTAGAATTAACGTCATTAAATGTGTTATCACCTTTAGGCCTTTGGAATCTGCAGTACCCCAGAGGCATTGAGGCTTTGGTTATGAGATTTTGTTTAGAAGTGGAGACCTCAGATAACAAATCAGTCCTTCCTTCTTCAGTTTTTTTTTTTTTAAGTTTTATCATCTAATTCAGAATCATTCAAAGATATTTTAGCTTGCTTTTCTAGATTAAGATAACTCACACAAGACCATTTACTAGACTGATAATCCTCTTTCTATTCCTCCTACAGAGGTTCTGAAATCATCTTAACTTGCACCCAAAGAGGCTTTGTCTCCAGAGGAATTTTTTTCCTGTCTCTGTCTGTATTTTTTAAATTGTACCAACTTCTTCCCAAATTTGTAGTTCTAAAGTCCCTTCCTCTGGGAACAATGGATTATACATTTTTGCTACTTATAGAAAAACCTAGGTTCTTTTTTTTTTCCATTTTTTTGGGGGGGGGCATTATTGCCATGGTGGGAGTAGGAAGCCCAGCCATGCTCCTGGAGAGCTGCTGCTGGATTTGAACCCCCAACCCTGTGGGCCGCAACCACTGTGCCACGGGGCTCAGCCCAATCTTGCATCTTTTTTTGTCCTACTTTTTAAGAAAGTGGATGAGATTACCTTGCTCCATTATCCTCTTTAAAATACTTATAATATTATGATTATTACTATTATGATTTATCTTATAATCCCCCAATCAGGCTCTCATATTTCAAATAATTTTCCTGATTCATTCCATGAGGGTTGCACAACCTTTCCATGGGTAATTTCTCATCTGGGATACCTTCCCTTAGTCCCTGTTTTGGGGTGCCATGTGTGGAGAACATGCTTCCGCACAGCTGGATGAGTCCAAGGGGTGGTTCTCTAAATGAGGGGTGAATTAAAGAGACATCCGACAAGCTAAAGCATGAAAGGGCTCACTTCTCTGTCGTGATTTAAGGAGTCAGGTCCAAGAAGGTGAGTATAATCTGGGACACACACAAGTCAAGGTAAGCACATATGTAACAGGAAGGAATTGTACAGTAGGCATATGTGTAACAGGAACATGTGTACATGTTCTGGTCACAGCTGGGTGATGAGGACATGTGAGGCACTGGCAATAGCTGAGGGCAGACAGCCTGCAGGGGCTAGTAGTAAATTCAGTTAGGATATCCCTGGCCCCTGGACACTGATTGCTGGTGCTCCACAGTACGTGGGGCAGGAGGGAGGGGGAGGTAGAAGGACCACCCCTGGATGAGTGAAGAGGCCCAGGGTGCTGTGAAGCTAGAATTAGGGATAGACATACAATAGGAAGTGGAGGCACTAGAAGCATACATGTGACTGGAAGGCACATATGTAACAAGATGGGCCGATTTTAGAATCAAGGTGGCAGCCTAACGTTGGTCTGCTGAGTGGGCATGACCTTAGGTATCTTTGAGCTCTCTTTCAGGAAAACAATACATTAGACTTATCAGAAGTGAGTGGGCCCTTAGGGTGAAACAGATAATAGGGTCTGATTGTCTTAGATGGATGATAACCTTCAGGCAGTGTACAGTACCCTAGATTTGGCATTATTATGTGCGTGGTGGGGGGGGGGGGAAGACAACTGTGTGGGGAATAACTTTTACTTAGGAGAATATGAGTCGGATACATCCTCAACCCATGAACATGAGGGTTCCCTCCATGGGAGTCATGGCCTCTGAGACTCCGTAATGTATGAATGTTGAGAGTCCTGTGCAAACACTCTCTTCCTAGTTCTGTTTCCCACAATGGGTTATGTTTCTTAATCCAGCCTTCTGACCTTTGACTTTAATGGGTGAGTTCAGACCATTGATATTCAGTTATTTCCATCTGTTGTCCTCTCTTACCTTTTGTGTTAGTATTTGCCTGCCTCCTTCCTTATCAGTATGTTGTGTATGTGTGTGGGGATTCATTCTTAACTTCTTTTCACCTTTGGACCACTGTTATCTTGAGTGATGTTTTCAATATGTTGACTTCTGGCTGGAGTTGCATTATTATCTTCAATGTGTTGACTTCTGACTGGTACTGCATTATGTGATGGTCTCCCATTTCTGCTCATTAGTTGTGGGTTTTCTGTCCAAAGTGCATTATTAAGAATGTTTTGTAGTGCTGTTTCTTTTAATGTATTCCATATATTTTTCCTCATCTTGGAAATTCTTACCTCTCTGTCTAATTTGATGGATAGTTTGGCCAGGTAGAGGATTCTTGACTTGACATTACTCTCAAGTTTTGGATAATGTTACTCCACTCTGTCCTCTTCTTTGTGGTATCTGCTTATCAATCTGAACCTGAGTATACTTTAGTTGGCAGCCTCTTTTTCTCTAGCTGCTCTTATGATTTCCTCTTTTTCCTCAAAGTTGGATAATTTGATGACTATATGCCTTGTTTGAATTCTTCCTAGGATTCATTCTAATAAGTGTCCTCTCTGCTTCTTGAATGATTGTATGATTCTTATTCACTATACTGGGAACAATTTTTTACAGGAATTCCCTCATATTTTTCCTACTGATTTCTTCACTGTGTCCTGTACTGGTTTCACAAGTATTTTAATGTGGTTCCTCTTCATAGCATCTCTTATGTTCTCACATTTCTTGAACTCCTTTGATTCTCTTGTTTGACTGCCTTTCCCATTTGTTGAAGTCTGCATGACGTTCTTCAAGATCACTGACACAGTTCTGTTTCTTCTAGTCTGCTGTATGGTCTTTTATCTTGTTCTTGGATCTCTGGCCTCTTCATTAACCCTTGTATTTCCCTTTGTTATGTGAACTCTATTTTCTCTATTATTTCATCCATTTTCTGAATTGACTCCTTCATATCCTATATGACTCCAAGCAGCAAACTGAAGAATTCCTCCTGTGACAGATCAATGTCTACTTCTTCTATGAAATCCTTGAGTTCAGAATTTCCTCTGGTGCTACATTTTGCCTCTTAGGATTTCTTGTAGAGGTTGTTGATACAAGTTGTTGTCTGTGTGCCATTTTGAAGGACCTGAGTGTCATTTTCTCTGGCCTTGAGCACCCCTGAATTTTCTCTTTGGGAGACTATTGTGAGTGTATTTAAGGGCTATCTATAGAGAACTGCACTGGTGGATTGTTAATTTTTTATCTCACTAGGGTTTTATTCTCTCCATAGACAGTAGGATTACCTATTTGGAGAGCAGATCAGGTGGTCCTCTCGGGGAGCACAGGCAGGGTAGTTGAAGGCCACAAGGGTAGCAAGTGCACAGATAACTGAAACAGTGTGGCAGTTTGAAGTGCCAAGGAGCTGTGCCAGGTGGACTGTGATCAGCAGAGGTAGGCAGATCATGAGGCTGGGTCCCATAAGGCCAGGTTTGAATTGTCCTTCAGTGAAGCAATGGCAGGTTAGCAAGGTAGTCATGGGTCTAATCTGGATAGGCAGGGGAGCTGCAGGTATGGACTGGTTAGCATAAGGCTCATGGTTCTGCGTTGGATCCGTAGGGGTGACTTGGGGCCCGTGCTGGCCAGTGATGAACTTGTGGGGGAAGCCAGGTTGGCATAGGAGCTGCAGGGCCCAAACTGAATGGCAGGGATACCACATGTCCAAATGGTCAGTGGGAGACCATAGACCCTGTGCTAGGCTAAGGTTCTGGTTTGGGCCAGCGGGGAAGCTTTAAGGCCAGGGAAAACCACTGGGAGGGCTGTGGGGAAAGGACAGGCTGGTGATGGAGTTGTGTGTTTGGTGCAGGCTGGCAGCTAGGTTCCAACATCCCATTGATAGTGGTAGGGGGATTCTGCTCTTGGCTGCCAGAACCATGATCAAATTATGAGGAATGGCTTGGTCACAGGAAAAATCAGGGCTTTTAGGGTTTGATCATGGCTGCAGGAGCTACATGTTCTAGTCACAGCTGGGTGATGAGGACGTGTGAGGCACTGGGAATAGCTGAGGGCAGACAGCCTGCAAGGGCTAGTAGCAGATTCAGTTAGGATATCCCTGGCCCCTGGACACTGATTGCTGGTGCTCCACAGTACGTGGAGCAGGAGGCAGGGGGAGGTAGAAGGACCACCCCTGGATGAGTAAAGAGGCCCAGGGTGCTGTGAAGCTAGAATTATATGCCCTGGCTTCTGCTTTCAGCTTTCCATTTTCCAAGCTCAACAATCACCTCAAAGATCCCAACATGGTCCCCTAACCTGAGTTCCATCTTGTCAGACTTCTCCCATCTTTCATTATTTACAACAAGTGGTAACCATGAGAGAAAATGTTTCCTTTATGACATCTACAACCCTAGGGTTACCTTCAATATTTTACTAATCAGTATTGGGGGAGAGGCAATCAATTTCAGCAGAAAAGGAAAACCTTTAAAATTTTTTAGATAAAAAAATACATAAACTGCTTCCCACATTGACTGTTAAAATGTTACTGGAAAACATAAAGTTTTATTAAGCAGTATAAATATAAGAAATAAAGATTCCTAGCCGGCAGTTTTAAATGAAAGACTGAGAACATGTATTTGCCTTTTCCAGCTCTTAAAATTTCATTTAACTCTGATGATAAAGACATGAGATATGAGACAAGATAAACCCATAGTTACACTAGTCCTGAAGGGTGAAGGGAATCCATGAACCAACTCTTTAGATGACTCTTCCATATAGGAAGCAGCAGGTATCTTACAGACAGATAAACTATGCAAGGCAGATAAGTATATCACCTGGAAGGTCAACAACAGAAATTCCAAAGAGTCACTGCAGTGATGGAGACTGTTGTTTATAGAGAAGCTGAGGGGAGCCTGAAGCTAAGAATTGACATCTTGAATAGGGATGAGCTATAAAAAGCTAATCAAGGAAAATAATTTAAAAACTGTCAACATTACTGCAACCTGGCTCCTCCCAAAAGACCCTCAACCCCATGTGCTCAAGGTGACTGACAAGTCTTTCAAGTTTAATGCACTTACATCGGAAAACTGTTTTTTCAAAAGAAATTGAAAAAACTGGAAAGGAATGACTCATAAGGCATATTTGGGATTTTGTGTCCAGATTAGGGTTAATTTCATTTTCCCCTGGGAACTTTCTGGGCAGATTGCTTGTCACTTTCAAATCCACTTATCAGAAGGGGGATGTTGTAAAGATGACTACAAGAGCAGGTCTAGGCTTCACACAGTACTCACAAATTAAATCCCTTTAATAACTCTGAAAATGACTTCAACAAGGAGCTCAAACAAAAACAGGATTAGAACAAAGCTTGACACTTCATTATGCATGTATATTCTTTATGTAAATGGGAACTATGTTCCTATAGGTTGTTCAGGGTTACACCCACCTTGCCTCACTCTCCTCCCAGTGTATCAAGTAGATGGCCACAGCAGTGTTCAATTTCCCTATGGTTCAGAGAAATTTCTTAAAGGCTCTTCTCTCCATGTTTCTGTAACTCATAAAATGACTGTGCAAGTTGCCCATGTGAGGCACTAAAAAAGAGGACCAGTTTGTTTTGTGAGCCATTCCACTGTGTGTAAGAGAGCCATTTCAGAAGCAGGAACAAAGAGAATCCTGGGACCATCAAACACTCGTGACAATGAGTATTGTGCGTAAATTTTTGTCTGACCAATGCAACAGATTATCAAGGCCAGCAAAAACATTTAGTGTTGTCTGAGGAACCGTTGGTATCAGAATAAGGTAAAGAAAGATGGAGGATTGCAACTCCACAACTGTACAAGCCCTATTTTTAAAAGGCAGGAGTTTTTATGTCTGACTTGTACATTTGCGGAAATGAGCGCTCCTTTTCTCTTTTGTGGCCAAAGGAGATTGGACATTCTTTGTCCATTTTTCTCACCTCTCATTCTCTCACCCATGTGTCCCAGAATTGATATCTTCAGCTGTATTCCAGAGGAACCAATACTAACACAACCAAATTGATAAAAAAAACTTGTTTCATTATCGGTCCAAAGAAAAAAGCTATGGGTACTGCTTTCAGAATTCTATTTTAAAATTATATTGAACCTAAAATTCTACACTTATTCTAGTTATTATCAAGCATAGGCATAAAACAAAGAACTTTTTCTTCATGTAAATGCATAATTTTTATCTCTTAATTATCATGATGAAAAATTATTTAAAGATATAACCTTGCAAACTTAAAAAAAAGTGAAGAAAAAAAGAACTTGAAATACAGAGAAGGAAAAATCAGCTTAGTGGCTTCTGGAAAAGTTGACACCATAGACAGATTCACTGCACAGCCTCTTCAGCAAAAATATAAAGAAAACAAACCTAAAGACCTGAATTTCTGAGAAATGAATAATAAGTAAGTTGTACCGATAGTGAAGATTTGAGGATAGAAACCTACATGAAAAAATCAAAAGAAGCTTTGAAATCTCTTATGGGTTAAGCAGGTATCCAGCAACCCCTTCCACAATGAGAATGCCTTTCTTAAATCATACAATTGCATGAGAGGTAAGCCAATCTCTTTCTCCCCACACCTGCTGAATGCTTACTATCCAATTGAAGGATTTTGTATCCTGTAAATATTTGTGTACAGGACTTTTGGTGAATATAAATTTTCATTACTCTGGGGTAAATACCTAAGAATGATAATTTTGAATAATACAAAGCATAAAAATTAAAGTAACTCGACACCCTTTCCAACCAAAATATTGTCATATTCTTGGCTTAGTCATTCTATATAAATAGCGGTATCTCGTTGTGACTTTAATTCATACTCTTGCAATGACAATTGCAATTATGTTGATCATATTTTCATGAGCCCATTCATTACCTTTTGAATGTTTTCATTGTGAAGCACCTGTTTCAGTTATTTACCCTCTTTTAGGGGGCATCACTGCCCTCTGGTGGTCGTGGGAGCTACCTAGCCTTGCTCCTGAAGAGCCGCTGCTGGATTTGAACCACCAAGCCTGTAGGCCGCAGTCCCGCACTCAACTACTACGCCACCAGGGCTCAGCCTTACCCTCTTTTTTATACAGTGAATTTATCTATTTTCTTGATTTTTGAAAGATATTTTTATACCCATATTTAAGTCATTTACCAGATGTATCATTTGTAAGTAGTAAATCCATTTAACTAGTCTCTAATTCTCATTCTTTTTGAAATTATGTAAGATGATATACCATCTCTGTGAATCTACCCACATATTTAATTCTGTAGGTCATATTCATGTATTTATAAATGTGTTATCAACATTTTACTGATTTAAATAAGCAACTTTAAATAAAACAGCTAAAAGCAAAATATTTTAAACCTTGTGCAAATTGCTAGACAAAGTATTGAAATGACAAATTGGACAATGAAGAAACAAAACGTGGAGGTTCTGAGAAAAAATGGTAAGTTTGTAATACTGCTTTAATTTTATGCTTATGTATAGTATTGCATTTTTATGTACTTCTAAGATGTATGAAAGATGGATTTAAATTATTAAATTAAAACAGAATGAGATAATATGCAAATGTTAGAGGCATAAGATAATGCTTAACCAGATAAAGATATAAAAATAGTGTGACTATCATGGAAAGCTTATCAATTGTGGTCTTTGGAAATTTGCAGTTTGAAAAAAATGTGACACATCCTGAAACAGTGCAAAAATATAGTAAAGGATCTTTCCATTTTGTGTCCAAAAAGAAAAGATACATTTTTTTCTAAAATGAGATTTTACTAAATAAAACTATATTTTCAATTAAATGAGAAAGCAGGAATATATATTTTTAAATAAAAAATTTATTTAAAATCATAAATTTTAGTTAATTTATGATGAGCACATTTCCTATTCAACCTTGCTTTTCAGTTATACACAGAAGGCTAGGGCAATTAAATATTTACATCCTTTCTTATGTATATAAGACATGTAATATACTTTTTAACATGATTGTTGGGATAAGACTTTATAAGTATATTTCTTATAACTGCTGACATATTTTTACTTTCTTAAACACTGCTTTCCAAATGTCAGCAATTTCAGTAAGTAAGTATTTTTAAAAGGAGAGAGTATTGAAATCTTTATTTCATCACTTGAAACAAATACTAGGTTAAAACACAAGTATCCTTTAAAATCTTAGATATTCTTATTCATCAAAAATAGCAAAATTTAAAGCTATTGCTTCTCTACAACTCATATAAGTCTACATTTCTACTCTGATTTACATAACTGTGGCAGTCATGTGCTTATGTTAATTTTATGACTGAAATGTAGGGGTGGAATCTAGCCTGTTAATCTGGAGATAGCCATTGAGTAGCCAATGAGGCCTCTATGTGGGCATGGCTTTCTCCTGAGACTTCTGGGAAATCTTGTGATATTTCCCTGGTGAAGATGAGAAGCTATCTTTGCCCAGTTGTTGGGAGTTAGTCTCAGAGACGATGAATCATAGATAAGACAAGATGGCTGTGTTCCAGAAGCTGGAGGAGCTGGCGGAAAGACCACACGGCTTTGCCCTCATGGAGCCAGACCTCTGAAGCTGGGGCGGCCCCATGGAGACCTCTGCCAGTGATGAGTTGCTTCTGCTGTTGATGGACCCTGAGCCCTGTAAGCGAGGAGCCATGAGGAGACCCCTGTCATCGCCTGGACTCTGCACCCACTGACCTGTGACTTTGTGAGTTGGAAGGAGGCTTTCTAGATTGGTATCAGGCATCTGGGCTAATATCGGACTTAAGACTTTGAACTGGACTGGACTCAATGTCCTGTTCCTCTTGTATATAAAACATTTCCCTATATCTATATGCGTGTCTATGAAATTTGTTCCCCTAGTCTACCCAGACTGACACAATAACCTAATCTTAAATTATGAGGAATCCTGGTAATGTGGTGGTAATGCATTGGGCTTTCATCCACATAGTTGGAAAGTTGAACTCAGTCTCAGAAGCCAGCATAAGCCAGAATGACTTGGTGACAATGAGTTTGTTTGTTTGCTTGAGTTTTTTTTTTGGGGGGGGGGCTGTTATTCTTCTGGACTTAGGAGAATTTTATTGGTTATAATAGACAACTTACAGACATTTCTACTTTGTTGGCCTTTAAAATTCCACAAGAATTGATCCTATGAAGCATAGAAATAAAATAAGAATGTTCAACTGGAAGTGCCTGAGTCAGTCCCCAGGTTTTACAGGGATAAAATTGTGTACTTAAATAAGTGAGGGGGGAAATACTGCTACACTGAATCCTTTTCAGTGTGTGCACTCTGAGAAACCAAAGGGACACCCAGGCCACACAGTTGCCCAGGAATTGCTGTTGTGTCTGCCACTTGAAGCCACTCACTGTACCTTAGACTAGGTGGCCCCAGTCCCCATACCTCTGCCTGGGACGCTGTGCTCTGTGACTCCAGTGTTTGCTTGTGTTCACATGTGCGCACACAGAGCTGCATAATCTCTCCACTTGCTCATAAATTTCTGGTGACTGAAATACAACCCTCTGGAGTCAGGGCAGGATGCCATTTGAGAATGAGAAGTGGTGTCGTTGCAAATGAAGAAATGCCATCAAGCGGATGGATATCAACTCATTATGACTCTATAACAAAAGAGTAGAAGTGCCCCTTTGAGTTTTCAGTTATATATGACTTCTACCTATATGAGGGATATCGAGCCATTTTTGATAGGTGTTTTGAGTCTAGATGTGCGCATCACTATTTGTCAGTTTGTCATATTGTGGTATCTTGCATGTTGCTATGATGCTAGACAATATACCGCTGTGATTTAAATTCCAGCAGGATCTCCCAATGTAAATAAGTTTCAATAGAGCTTCTAGACTAAGACCAGACTATAAAGAAGGAGGAATTCATAGCTGAAAGTTTTCTGAATAGCATTTAAACATTGTTAGATACTAAAGGTCTAATCAATACCAGCAAAATACTGTCAGAAATCATGCCCTAAGAGTAATCCTTCACCTCTTCTGAAGGACAGGAAAGAAATAAAGGATCAAAGTGGATCTGAGAAGAGACTCTGAAACTTGCTCCTAATCATATAATACTAAATAAAATGGAAGAAACCATGAAATCAAAGAGCTGAACAAAAATTTCTAAAGGTTGCTCAGAAAAAGTACAATGTTATATTAAATTTTGCAAAGGCCTAGAATTAGAAAACCAAAAAGTAAGAACACATTAACCATATCTGAAACTGAAAGGATAAAAAAAAATTCCAACCTAAAGTTGCATTACTGAAAAGTTCTGTGGGAAAAATACTGACTTATGTATGAAGCATCCAAAAAAGATACAGAGAATACACAAAGTAATTGTACCACAATTTCAAGATTCATTTTATGAACCTGAACCAACAATAAAGAAGAGAGAAGTCCAAGTTGCAATGAAAGCGTTAGGTCCAGGAATTGATGGAATATCAATTGAAGTATTTCAACCTGCTGATGAAACACAGGAAGCACTCTCTCTTCTCTGCCAGGAATTTTGAAAGACTGCTACTTGGACAACTGCCTGAAAGATATCCATTTTTTGTATCATTCCAAAAAAAGTGATCAAAGTGAATGCTTAAATAATAGAAAAGTATCATTTATTAATGGTAAGTGTAATGATAGCACATACAATAAAATTTTGCTGAAGATCATCCCAAAATAGTGGGAACAAAATTGTGGCAAGAGTACATTGAAATTGTCTGCCAGAAGTTCATGCCAATTCAGAAGAGAACTTGGAATAAGGGATATAATTGCTGATGTTAGAGAGATTTTGGCTGAAGGAAGATAATACCAGAAAGGTGTTTACTTTTATTTTATGGACTATGCAAAGACATTGAACTGCAAGCACCAGAACAAAGTTTGGATAGCTTTGACAGGCTAAACAACACCCCTCCACTCTTAAGTCTCAAACGGACAACAAAGTATATAATTACCACAAACAGACTCAAACATAAGAATGATGGAGGACAGTGCAGGGCAGAGTGGATTTTAATTCTGTTGTACATAGGACTGCTGTCACTGAAAAATAAGGTGAATGAAAATCAGAAACAACGAAATGATCCATTTCTTTACCCCACTCTACCAAATGTGGCCTACCAGTTCAGAATTCCCTTGATTTACAAAAATTATTATTACTGTTCCTAATTTTGTTGTCATGTGCATTCTCCAGCATTTTTATTCTTTCATAACTTAAATCCATTACCATTGAATTGACGGTTACTCATTCCTATAGGTCATGCCCCTGTGAGTCCCCAAGACAGGAAGGAGCAGGGAGTTCTATCTTTCTCCTGTGGAATGGCTGGTGGTTTCCAAGTGTGGGAGTTGAGGATTGCAGACCAACTCTTAACCCCTTTGCCAACTACCCACAGTAAAATGCACAGTAGTGTAGGAGAAAAGCCATGCTGTAAGCTGAAGGGCAATGTAAAATAAGTTCCAACAACTCACCAGGACCACAACTCACAGAAATCACTATCGATGAAAGCTTTATTTTGCTTTTCTATAAGATCTTGTCATGTCCAGGTAGTGAGGCTGAGAAATCTATGTTTTATTTGTTGCTTGCTCTTTCCTGCCCCACCCCCAATATTAAATGGTTAAAATTTGTCATTTGTTTGAATTCTGGATGAATCATAGCTTTGTATACATAGCTGGATAATTTGTTTCCATAAATTTCTTTATTCTCTGTTTCCTTCTCTGTGGCCTTTCTCTGAAAGAATATAGCACACACATCTATCATCTGGAAAGTTTTTCAGGTACATTCCTTTTATCTCGTGGATTAATGAATATAATTCAATCACTGAGATTCAATCACCATTTTAAACACATGACTATGAAAGTCAAATAACTCCCAAATGGCAGGTTAGGCTCTGGGGAAGCGACCACAACCATTATCCTGTTCCTCTGTGGGTCTCTTTTCTTGTCTCATTTTCTTCCTTGAAGAACTGCATCCTAAGTATTCGAGGCCATGCCATAAACAATAAATATTAAGCGTATGGATTTCTACTTTTCTATACTAAACTTAAAAAAACCGCTCTGTGGTATGTTAAAAAAAAAATTAGTTTATGGCCCATGAAGAGAGAATCACAAAATTTGGCTTTGGTATTTTCAGCCCTTTTTGTATTACATAGTACTTCCGGATTCACATGAAAGTCTGTTGCATATCAAACCACCCCAGCAATGAAACATGATACTTTCAAAATCGAAGTGCTACCAAATCATTAAAACCCTTATCAATTAAACATTGTAAAATGTGAAGCTATTGCTTGTCTAAATACCCTTCAAATAAGGGTATACACTTATGAGGACATTTTCCCATTTCTCTAAAACCTCTCTGAATGTTTCTGTGCTCTTAGATTGATTCCACATTGAAATGATGATTCTGACATCCCGAGGGCTGAAATCGTGATCTTTTTCAACATTATTTGAGACTTGGGAATAAAAAGAAAGCTGAAGGGGGTGAAACCAGGGCCTTAGGGCCTACAATAAAGTCTCCTACTGAAATTCTCATAAGACAGCCCTTACGACCTTCGAAGAATGAATATTGTAATGATGCAAAAATCAACAAACAAAAATATATTGTTGATAGAAAAAGTTATAAGAAATGACCTCCCTGAGCCTCCCACTTCCACCAGAGAGCAGTGATGCCCAAACAAACAAACAAAAAAGAATGACCTCCACCTGGGGGTAAAAATGACTGAAAATAACTTTAAGGATTCTAAGAGGGATTTCCCCTGCCAATATGCCCTGAATAAGCCACATTGGCTTGAGTTTCTGCATACTTCCTGGTGACCTAGGCCTACTGCCTTGAAACACTAGGGCATTGAATCATTATTGAACTATCAGTAGGCAGACAATCATAAATTTATTACATTAATGCCCTATGTGACAGCCACCTAATCTAATGTCAATTTGAGGAATTGAGAATATAGGGCTAGAGTCTAGAGTGTCAATCAGGAGATATGAGACCCCTAAATGAGACCCCTAATGAGACCCCTAAATGGGCATGACTTTCTCCTGAGAATTCTGGGAAATCCAATACTTCCTTTTTGAAGGGAGGAGACACTATGTCTTTGCTCACTCCCTTGGAGTCGCTCTACTGACACGACACAAGGCTGACTCCCCTTGAGACATCCCAGAGGAGAAGCCACATGAACCTACCCTGATGAAACCAGACCTCTGAAGCTGGAAAAGCCACAGAGAGACCCCTGCCAGTGCTGAGATGCTTATAAAGCCTCTGGATCCAAAGACTTTCTATCTATTGGCTTGTGATCATCCTGCACTTACCTTCACTGCATGTGTTTCATGTGTCTGAAGAGGACTTTATAGATTGGTATCAGACCTACAGGTTAATAGCAGACTGATGACCTTGGATTGGACTGGGTTGGAATGTTTTCTTAAGGTACAATTAACCCTTATATAAAATTCTATATTATGTACACATATGAGTTTCTTTGGATTTGTTTCTCTAGTCTAACCAAACTAACACACCCTATATGCTATACTAAGATAATATATTATTCTGGCAAATGTGGGACTAACATTCTCAATGAATATTATTGTAAATTTTTCCTGACAATCAACTCCCATTTATAAACAATGTCTGGCCATAAAATAATTGATTCTGCAAAAGTGAATAATTTGGAAACTGTGAAATGGAGTTGGCCTACAATGGTCCAAGATTCCTTTATCAACAGTACTTTAAAAAATTAATACTAGGGTCTAATTAAAGATGATATTAAAGAAAGATCTTCATGTCCCTAAATCAAGAAGACCCTCTACCATAAATTAACATGGAGGTTTTGGAACACAGCCAAAGGCAGATTAAAATCAAACAAACAAACAAAAACACCACAGATCTACTAAATTCTAACTTCAATTTAAGAACAATTAGTTCTTACATCATGCCTCTGCTTGATACTGGCCTTCAGGTAGAGAGTACAGATGATATCAGTGATATAGCAAAATGCAGAGAAGAAATTAGATGGTGCATGACTACCAGATAAAATAGTGGGTGGGGTCTTAAAGATTTCTTTTTTATTTCCAAATAAGCAGCCATCTAGGTATGTTGTTAACTACATCCACATGAAAGAAACACACCATCATTAATCCCCAAAAGTTCATATATCTTGATCCAAAACCACAAGAGGGAAGCATATCAGAACCTAAACTCTGAAACTCTGGCTTCCAGAAGACTATGGATGGCAGTGGGAGCCCAAGTTAGGCGATATGGCATCCATTTCAACTTACTGTTAGCCTAAGTAAATATAACAAAACCCTTCTGATTCCTGTGTTGTCCTCAAAATTGTTTCAATCCACCATCAGTTCATCTCATCAATGGTCTTTCCAGTTTATGTTGCCCTTCTATTGTACCAAACATGATGTCCATCTCCAGGGAATGGATTCTCCAAAGTACCGGTATGTATGACAATGTCTTCTCCTCTTCATTTCCAAGGAGCATTCTGACTCTCCAAGATGGATTTGTTTGCTCTTTTGATAATTCCTGGTACATTCAGTAATTTTTGTTAAACCATAATTCAAATCTATCAATTATTGTTTGGTCTTCTTAGTCAATTTTCAAGTTTCATATGTGAGGAGTCTTTTGAAAATACTCTGCCTTGGATCAAACACTTCAACACTTTAGAGATTCTTTTGAAGCAGATTTACCCAAGGTAATGTGTCATTTGACCGCTATTTCCTTGAGCATTGATTATGAATCCAAGCAATAGGAAATTCTTAAAAAGTCAATCTTTTTGTCATTTATCACAATGTTACCTACCTATTAGTTCATTTGTGAAGATTTTGGTTTTCTTTACATTGAGTTATAAGCTGTATTGAAGGTAGCAATCCTTGATCTTCATCAGCAAATGCTCCTTACATTCAGCAAGCAAGGTTATGCCATCTGCATATCACATGTGTTAATAAGGCTGTCTCTACTCCTAATGGAACATTCTTATATAATCCAGGTCCTTGGATTATTTTATCAACATACAAATTTATTAACAATGGTGAGGGGATACAACACTGCTTCACACCTTCCCTTGTTCTCTTCAAACGAATGCCTCTTGATCCATTCATAGGTTGAATGAACACAATGAAGCATTCTGCGATTATCAATTTTCCTAATGTCATCTATAGTTTTTCATGGTCCACACAATTGAATGATCTTGCACCATCTTGAACACACCAGTAAGTATATTAATTTTATTTTTTCAGATAAGATCAATGTGACATCCACAATATCTCTTGCTCCATGTCTTTTTTGAATCCTGTCTGCAATTCTGGCAGTTCTCTTTCAAGGTACTATTTCAACAAATTGGTTAATGATCTAAAGGAAATTTTTTACTTATTCAATCACATGAAACCTTGTTTTATCCTGAGTTCTCCAAAGAAGCAAGCTAGTGCAACCTTTGAATGTACACATATAGAAAGATTTATCTGAAATGAATCCTGAGGTTTTAGCATCTGATAAGTTGTAAGTTCATGGGTTGAATGAGAAGCTTGCTCCTAAATTAGATCTAGGGCCCATGTTTTAGTCTGAATTCACAATGTTGTCAGAGCACTTGTACTTGAGAGAGAATAAATAGATATCAAGAAAATGGATCACACAGTTGTAGAAATGGTCAAGTTTATGCAAGCCTCATCCAAATGCAGGTAGGTCCATGTGCATGGGTTGGATGCTAAGTTGTAGGTTTCTCCTGGCTTGCATGGCTTTGGGGGCTAATGAATCCAAGATCTGCAAGAAAACCACAGGATGATATCTACAGATCAGGATGGACTCAAGGTTCATCAGATCAGGTTTGTGTCAACCTGGATGGGGCAGAATTTTAAGTGGATTGGCAGTTAAGGCCTAGTAATTCTCTATGACGTGACCCAGCACAATGTAACCAATTCCTTAGTTAGCTCTACTAAGGTATCAGCAGATCAGACTTGTGACTGGAGAAGCAAATAAATCCCAAGTTGGTAGGTCAGGGCAGGCCACTATTGGTACCTTGGATTTCCAGGTGATATAGCAGACTGTTGGCTCAATTCAATAAAACTAGAAGTCAATTATTTATATACAGGATTCAGACACAGCACAAAAGAAACAATCCTTTTCACAGCACCACTTATCAAAGAAGTTGTCCACACTCTGGGGGAAACTTTCATTCAGTTGTAGCAGGGTTGTGACCTGAGTCTCCTTTCATCTTTTTAGAACAGATTGTCTGCTCATAATAGATCCCACTAAGGAATTGGTTACAGTGTGCTAGGTCACATCATGGGGAATTAATAGGCCATAACCTCCAATCCACTTAAAATCCTGCTCTAGCCAGGTTGACACAAAACCTAACTGTCTGAGGCTGAAAAACCCAAGAGCTGCAGAAGAATCCAGGGTTGGTGGATAATAGGTCAAGCTGCTGACTCACAGACAGCAGTCTAAAATTTTTCATGATCATCAGGCAATGCTGGAGGTCACTGACTCAAGACCAAACAACAAGAATTCAGACGATAATCAGTTTGCAAATCCAGCCAAAAGCAAAAGATCTTTTCAGAACATTCACATATATTGATAGTTGAACATACCCTAAAGGAAATCCCCTATTAACTGATTGGCTGCTCAAGGCAGATTTCAACATGGAAGTGATTATATCAAATCTTAACCATGAGGGAGGACTATATTATAACCTCCAAACCACAAACAAATCATACAGATCTCAACTTCACAAATTACCAACAATGGTAATTCTATGGTTTTCTTCCAGTCATTTCTGGACTTCTGGAACAGTTTCTTCATTATTCAAGGGTGACTTTCTTTTCTTTCTCTTGATTTATCTTTAAAATCTTCCTGACCTTCCTTACAGTTTTGTTCTATTAAAATTTGTGTTCATCTGTGGGGCAGGAATGCCATAAACTTTTTGCAAATTTTAAACGGGTTAGGAAAATTTCACTTGAATTTTGTTCAAAATTTTATATGACCCCTGATATCACCATTGTCATGGCAAGGGAAATCTCCTTTTCTTACTTGTGTGCAGTAATTCACTGTTTATTAGAGAGGCATTTGAAAAACTGTTACTTTTTGTCTTTATAATATTTTGCATGTATGAGTCAGAACTCTAGTAGCATTATTTTTAAAACCTGTATTAAAATAATAAATGAAGGTTTATAGGGATGGCCTATGTTGTTTCAACTCATCCATCTCAAGCATCAACATCATTTCTCCCATTTCTTCCCTGTGTTTTCTCCTTCTTTCTCCCCTTTTGAACTTTATCCTTGGGTAAATGCTGCCCTTTTGATCGTACGTGGTTAATTGGCCTGACATGAAAAGGAGTTCCATTTAAAACCTGAGAGAGGAATAAGGGCCATCATTGTTTGTCTGACCAATAAACTTGATTTCTTTTGTGATTTTGATTATATCTCACCTTATTCATTGTATCCATGACTTTCTAAATGTGATCCTTTTGAGAGACACTGACAGCTAGAGCTAGCCATTATCTCCTGACCTCTAGGTTGCGGAGACCAATATTTATATGATACTTTAGTGCATGTCTTGCTGTTTTCAGGTATCTTTCAAGTTTCACTGTCCTTCTTTTGTCCAGACAGAGATTTATAGTTATACATTAAATGACTACTCACCAAACTTTAAAGAGTTCTATCATGCATGTATCATCAAGGTAAAATTTAGAATATTTTCTGTGTGAACTATGTTGTGATACTAACTTTGGTGGATCCTAAGACTATGGTACTGAGCTCACAGCCTTGGCAACTCATTCCCTCAAAAAGTTTGGTCATAAACCTCAAAGTTCTTATAACTTTTAACCATGTATATTCTACCATCTTTATGTACATGTTTGCAGAAAGAAAGCAAATACACCTATACACCTATCAAAATGCACCGATCTTTATCAAACATATATATATGTTAGTGGTCATACTATCATTTTTATATCACAATTAGTAGCAATATTTGTATTTCCCTCATATTTGATACAGATCCCTGTCTCTTTTGAACTTTCACTTGAAGAATGACTTGGTTGCAATGGATGAAGGGACAGAAAAAGGAGGACAAGCGAGGGGAAGAGGGAAGACATTTGAATACCAATTGGCATCCATGGAATACAATCTGAGTGAACTTATGCCCAAAGGCAGTTACTTAGCAACATTTTGAAACTCCTGTCAACAAAAACCTTTGTGTTGTCTTTAGTAAACACTTGACATAAAATTAATAGCTATGCTGGGGGATATTTAACTCTTTTCTTCATTTAGCACAAGAATTTCAGCAGTAGTGAAAGTATAACCAGACAACCATGGCAAGAAAGAAGAGATTACCTAAACTACCCAGACTTCTTAGTGATTGAAGGTTATCCTCTTCTATTATCCAAGAGTAATAAATTATCTATTGGAATAATCATCAATATTTAATTGTTGTGTGAAACAGTACTTCTAAATTCTAAACAGTAAAACTAAATTCTGTGTGAAACAGTACAGAGAATGAATAATATGAATAACTTCTGTTAATTTAAATCCTTGGATATTTTGTAATTTAAAATCATTTTTGCTTTGTTTACTTATATTTGGCTTTGTGTCTTCACTGGCTTTTCACTCTCCTTAGATAGGAAACTATAGTAAAAGCACAGGTTCAATCTATTTAATTCCTGGGGGGGGGTTTTCTGGCTATTTTCCATTGTATCAATTTGCTTTTAAATGCCCATTAAAGAGTAAAAGTTCTGCAAGTGTTTTCAAAAGTTTGAATTTGAGGATTAAGTGTCTTGTATTTTTCATAATATGATTTCAACAGATTATTGCCTCCAGCCCTTGTCAATGATCCTATGATAATGAATGGCTCCAAATTCTGAAACTGGAAACCTGCCATTAGCATCTCAAAAATATGCCATGGGAGATTTGTAGAATGAACTTGCTTTGTTTGAAACTGGTGAGTGAATGATTATCTAAATTGGGAATGAGATAGATACCAAATAAAGGAAAATATTTATTATGGATAAGAAGTGTGGGCTTAAAATTATTTTAAAGATACTTAAATACATGCATACATAAAACAGTATTAAATTCTTCATATGCCTACTACTTTAAAGACTGCACTGTAAATCATAAAACAAACCATTCATACCAAATGCTAAAAAATTTAAGAAAATAAAATTTCAAAGTAACAGCATTAATCAATGTGATGGATGACATTGCACTGAAGTTAAATTAAAAAATCTAATAATATAAATACAGCACTTTCCACTCCTGTGCTGTGTGCTGGCATAATTCCCTTAGCACTTTACTTAATTTATATGCATGTGAAACTGGACAATGAATACAGAAAATCTAAGGAGAATTTACAAATTTTAATTATGATGTTAATTAAGAAAATGGAATATACCATGAATAAATAAATCTATCCCATACAGCTCGAGTGTTTCTCAGAAGCAAGTATGGTGAGACTTATTTGGACATATTGTTGGTAAAATCCAATCCTTAGAGAAATCCTTATAAACTAGAAGGCAACAGAAAAGAGGAAGACTGTCAAGGAGATGGATTTGACATGAAACCTAGAATAATGGGTTCACACAAAGGCAGGGTTGTGAGAATGAGCAGGACCAGGCAGTACTTCGTTCCATTGTACATTGAATTGCTATGAGTCAAAAGAAATTAAACAACAACAAGCATACAACAACAAGCATACATCAGTGATATCATTGAACCATTGTTGTTAAGTGCCATCAAGTCAGTTTCAGTTTACAGTAAACGGATGCACAACAGAAAAGAAAAACCAAACACTGCCCAGGCAAGCAGCACCTTTTTCATTGCCATGTGAGAGCCCCTTGTTGGAGTCACTCTTCAATCCACTTCCTTGAGTGCCTACCAGTTTTTCCCTGCCCTTCTGCTTTACGAAGAATGAAGTCACATGTCTTTGAATTGTGGTACTAGTGACAAATATTGATAGTTAAGAGAGTAATTTATTGATGGATAAGAGAGTAATTCAAACTTTATTAGATGAAAAGACTGCATTTGATGGTAAGTCAGAGTTGGAGAGAGGTGAGGCTTGTGTCGGTTTCAGGAGTCCTAGCGGTGCAGTAGCTGTGGGTTGGGCTGCTAACTTCTAGGTCAGCAGTTGGAAACCCGCAGTCACTCCACGTTTCAAAGACAAGACTTTCTAGTTCTTGAAAGCGTTATGGTCATGGAAACCCACAGGGACAGATGCACGTACTCTGTCCTGTAAGGTTTCCATGACTCAGAATCAACTTGAAGAAAGTGGGTTTTGAATTTTGTGTCCGTTTGCCTAAGCGGAGATTCTCATAGTTTCACATTTGAGGCCCCTCCCTGATAGGATCAAACGGTGTAACCATTTCATGACAGAATCTGCTGTGGGCAGCACAGCCATTATCAGGAGATTAGGGAGAAGTGCAGCATCTGTCTCACATCACTAAGCCTGTTTCTGTAGGGTTATAGCATGCTCCATTTTAAACAGATTCTGTGGGAAGGTTTGCTTCTCTCTTATTATTTGTGTATGTCCTTCATCAGTTCATGCTTTTATGGACTTGAATCATAACACACTATTGTGAGCTGAACTGGGATTCAGTGGACTCTCATATTACCTGTTGATCTTGGATTCATTCAATGTGCAGTCATGAACCTGACCTACTGAACTTGGATTCATAAGCTGCTGCCTCCACTCGCCTGTATTCTTTCCACTTCCTTGTTCATCTTACTTTCTGGTTCATCGATGCCAGCAGCCAGGATGGTCAGGAAAAGTCTCTAGATTAATATCCGTCACACATATTTGGACTCACCACTTCTAAAATTACGTGATCCACTATGATAGATAGATACATAGATACATAGATAGATAGGTGATAGATAGATGATAGGTAGATAGATAGATAGATCTTCAATGAGTTTTTTCCTCTCAAGAACCTAGAAGTAACGTTCAACCCTCTGTTTTCTTATCTCATTCCAATGAGTTCATTATTTAACATGAAAGCTTTTTTACAATATCAAATGGAATTTTACTACACAGATTAAGAAAATAATGTCAATCTATTTAATGGAAATTTATTATTGCATATCTGTCTAGAACTGTTAAAAAGAAAAATGTTTTTAAAAATCAAAGAAATTTAATGTAATTAATTTGCCATTAGATAATGCTAAGGCAATTATATGTATATTTGTTCCTCAATATATTAAAATCTAAATGTTCTTCATTGTGGTAATCACTTATTTCTAATAAGATTATAAAAGAAAATACTAAAGCAACTATGTAAATCATTTGAGGATTATCCTAATTATATCATGTAATCAGTTTCATCTAATGGAAAAGGGAGTAAAGGGAGTACAGTATTATTGCAAACCAGTTAAAACACCATATCAAAGGAAAATAAAGATAAATAAGTAATGGAGTGTGATAGGTTTTGCATCAAGTATCCAGGATGCTCCCATAATATGGCCTAGCATAGTGGGGTTAACCCACGGTAAGACCTGTAAAGCTGGGAGAATAGACTTCCTTAATCTGCTCACAGTCTTGGTGCAATACAGGATGTCACTTGTTCTTGCTATAAATTGACTCTGTGTGGAAGCCAACCGACTTCCGTTGCTGGATGTGGAGCCTACTACCATTGTTAGAGCTCTTGCTGAACCCCGGAGGCCATCAGTAGACTCTGGTTCCTTGCAAATCATGGATTCCTTCAACTCTGTATCCACTGGTCTGTAACTTCTTTACATGTGACCTTCCTCTTTCCTGTTCTTGGACTTGAGTTTGGCAATATATATGCATTTTTGCAACTTTGGTAACCAATTCTTGATATAGATCTGTATCTACATAAATATACATTCAAGTGGCATTGTTTTGGCTTTTCTAGAGAACCCAGCCTACTATATGGAGAGATGTCATTTTAAAAGTAGGGAAATTTAAATATTTTAAAGGTGAAATTTTTAAATATTTACTCTATACATCCAGTATAGTTCCATACTATCTGAAATCTGTATGTTTTATATGCCTTATTTTTTGTTTGTAATCACTTTCATAATCCACTTAATAAACTAATTGATAAATTACTTTGAAAGGACAAAAATGTTTTAAATTACCATGTCACTTTTGAAGAAAGCAATGTAAAAAAATTCAACAAACCTCTGAAACTGATGCTTTTGCAAGTTTCATGATGACTAAAATGGCATTGTATGTGAGGAACAGAGTGATGACTCCACCGACTGTTATCGGAAAAGAAAAATAATTAATTATATTCATATGGATTCATTTTATATCACTTTATATCATATGGATTCATTAGTTCTTGCTGAAATGATATGAGTAAAAGGTTATATTTTCAGGAAAGATGTGTATGAGAAAACACCTTTATGATTCTGGATTAGAAGAATGTTTTAAAACAAGTTCTGAGAACGCTGTACACACATCCATGAAATGGTTACAATTTATTATGCAAAGGGAAAACACATTAAGTAAACATAAAGCCTTATAAGGGAAACTATAAGTGAAAGGAAATATTTATAAAGTATATGGTACAGTAAAAATAAAACCAGGAAAAATATAGCCCAAATTCTCCATCTCATCCAGCAAGAAGTTCTGTGGTATGAGAGCTTATGATTTTCTCAAAGGTGTTATCCGGGATCTAGGGACTCTCCATTTGGGAGCTCTAGCTTTGCTCCTCTTTGTGTACATTATATTCAGTGGTTGAAAGGTCAGGGGTGGAAGCCCACCAACAGATGAGGATATCTGCTCTTGTAAAGAGTTACAGCCTTGGACAACCTATGCAGAGTTTTTGAGTCAGAATTGACAGGGTAGCAATAAAGTTGATTAAGAATTCCCTGGGAAGTTTTGAGCTTTTCTGCTTATGCTATCTCAAAACAGTTGGATTAGTATCTTCTAGGAATTCAAATATTGTTCCGTTTAGTTTTCTTTGAATTTTGGAAACAAAAAGACACAGAAGTTCAAGATCAGGTGTTTATGGTAGATGGAATAAGATTTCCTAACTGAATTCTCGTAAGTCAGCCCTTCCTACTCTTAAGAAATGAATAAGGTCCATTGTCATGCTGGAGATGGGGTGGGAAAAACCTTACAGCCATTTTGAATTACCTCCCACAAATAATCACCAGAACCTTCTGAGTTTAGTGCGATGCCTTGAATTGAACTGATCTTTTCTTAGATTCCACTGTTTAGATTGAAGATGCAGTAGACAGAAAAGTAAAATCACTAATAATAATACTCAGCCTCTCTGAGAAAGCTGATCATTGCTAGGTGTCACTGAGTGGACTCGAACTCTTAGTGCTCTATGTCAAGCGAAATATTACCCAGTCCTGTGGCCCCATCACAGTTGGGGTGTTTCAGACCATTGGTACAACCGTGTGTCAGTTCATCTTGTGGAGAGTCTTCCTCTGTTTGTTGCCCTTCTTGTTTACTAAGTACGATCGGTTTATCCTAATAACATGTCCAAAGAACGTGCCATAAAGCACTCTGGCTATACTACTTCTAAGACACATTTGTTTTATCTATGGAAGTCCATGGTGTTTTGAATGTTTTCTGCCAGTACCAGAATTCAATAGCATCAATTCTTCTTCAATCTTTCTTTTGGGAAAGAGGCTACTTAAAATGGACAGATATTACTTCATACATCTGGTACGTGGTTATCAAAATTTATATCATCTGGGGTCTTAAAGACTTGAAGATAAAAAAACGGCCATCTAGCTGAGAAGCAACAAAGTCCACATGGAAGAAGCACACAAGCCTGTGTAATCACAAAGTGGCTATATAAGATCCAGAATAAAACCATACCCAAATGTGAATGAGGGGGGGCATGGAGTAGAGACACCATGGCATCTGTAGACAATAGGACATTCCCTCACAGGGTGGTCACAGGGGAGAGGTGAGCCCATAAGGGTACAGCATAGCATTGATGAAACACACAACTTTCCTCTAGCTCTTTGGTGCTTCCTTCACCCCATTATCATGACCTCAGTTCTACCTTACAAATCAGATTTGACCAGAACATGCACACTGCTACAGATAAGAGCCTGCAATACAGGGAATCCAGGATAGATAATCCCCTCGGGGCCAACAAGGAGACTATAGATACCAGGAGGCTTAGGAGAGGGTGAAGGGAAAGAGGGGGGATTGATCACAAGGATCAAATAGCACCCCCTCTCAGGGGAATGAATAATGGGATGAGGGGAGGGAAAAGACAGTGTAAAAAAAGGAAAAATAATCTATAACTTCTCAATGGTTTGTGAGAGAGGGCAGGCGAGAGAAGGAGGGCAAGAAATGGGGAGTTGATATCAGGGACTCAAGTTGGAAGAGAATGCTTTGAAAATGATGATGGTGGAATATGTGCAAATATGCTTCACACATTGGAGAAATGTATAGATTGTGATAAGAGATGTAAGAGCCCCCAATAAAATTATTTAAAAGAAAAGAAAAATATTACTGGCAAAAGTAATGGAAATCTATGTACTTAATGGATAAGTAAAATCATTTTTCAAAGCAATTATTAATATGTGATAATCCATGTAAGTTTATACCTACTACTCAAAATGTAAATTTATTATATGTACCAGATAACCTATATAAAGTGACACAAGTATTCATAAGGAGACATTTCAAAGTTACTATAACAAATTAATGTTAACAAATTTAATGTCAATGAATTAAATGCCCATCAAGAAATTCTCAGTAATTGTGAATATGATTAAACATTGAACTATTTAATAATCCATATATGGTCACTATGAGTCAGAATCAGTGGCAGTGGGTTAATTGGGTTTAGAGAAATCACCAATGTGTGAGACAAAGCCTGGCCAAACTTTACAAAAATGAATCCCAATGACTTCACTTATACAGAGCTGACAACATGTAAAATGAGACCGCATGCTACATTTATAAAGATACATACAATGCACTAAAATTTGCTTGAATGCATACCATCCATAAACATTACCACTGTATTAATGGTCTCCACTACAAGGAAGTAAAAGTCATTAAATGATTTTACTTCTTATAATATATAGTGGGGAATATGTATACTTTTTTCAGATAATTCTGCATGTGAGAATTATTCCATAATATTTACACTAAGTTTGATATCATAATTGCTTTCATGGATTTCAGGATGAAAAGAGAAAGTGAAGATAAGAAACTGTATTATAGTGTGAACAATGGATACTGTGCCCTCAAAAACATGATTATTTTCACCTCTTCTTCTCGAACTAGCCTGTTTATAAAGCAGTCTCTTCATGACCATTTAAGAAGATGTGGAGTGAGACAAAACCAAAGTATAAGCAAAGGCAACATTGAATACAAAAATATACTTGTCTGTGATAAAAAGATAATTTGATACACTCAGTTTATTATTTTAACTTCTTATTAACTAAGACAGGGGATGAGTACCCTAATAAATAGCTTTAAAGCTTAAAAAATAAAAATAAATAGCTTGCATTTTTCATGAAAATGTTATTCTCTTGCATTATAGCAACCCTTAAGTCTAGGGCTGGATTGTGCACTGAAAGTCAATCTGTAGACTTAAGTAACAGTTCAGCTCTATCATACACTGCTGGGTCACTGAGTCAGCATGGACAGAAAAAAATGCCCTTTGACTTTGGCCTCATGAAAGCCACTCTGATGTTCACAGCACAATTTCAGTGAAGCAATGAGTTAGAGAGTTCAACTGGGTAGGGCTGAAAAATGAAAGGAGGGTGAAGACCATAGAGAGGAATGTGGCTATGAAGATGAACTGAAAGTAGGTGGTGTATTGGGGATTTAAGGAGATTTCCTTGTTCAATTTTTAATGTGAGTAAAAGCAACAAGAGCACACTTTGATTGATACAGTAAAGAAGGAATACTTGGTATGTGTATATCCCCACATGGTGTTAGATCATATCACGTGGACATCCTGGCTCAAGTTGATATAGCATTGGTATCATAATTACTAAATGTTGCAATTTTACACTCTAAATGCTAGAAGGCATCACTTCTTCATGTTCTACTGTTTTCTCTGTTGCTCTTTTTAGGTGCCTTGAGTGTTTACAAGCATCAGAGAGGCATGTTACTCTGTCCACTGGGTCCTATGTGAATGAAGCACTGAGGTGAAATTAGAAGTGTAAGAACCTGTATTGAAAGGAGGTGAAGAATATCTTTATAAGACAGAAGAATGAATTGAATACATGGTTGCAATGTAGATTCAAAAAGTCTTGATCGATCCAAGAAATTCTGAGCTACCAAACAATTGAGTGCACACATAAAAAATGCCAGGTTGGACAGAAATGGTCAAGCCTACTATTCCCATTTCTACCCTAAATGGGAGGGTTTCTGGGCAATGGAGGCTTGTTATTCTGGAATTTCCTATGATTAACCAGGACTTAAAAAAAATTATTTGCATTGAAATTACCCAATGTTCAGTCCAGCTTCTTCTGTCTTCTGCTAACATTGTCCCTTTTCTTTCACTAAAGCTTTGTACATGTCTACAATCTCATGAGTAGCAGCAGAACATTATCAAAGACAGTGACAGGAGGTGAGTCCCTAAAGCTTGAAGGCACTCAAAATATGGCTGAAGAAGAGCTACTTTCACAGAGTAGAGTGTGTGTAGGGAGGTGTATGGGGTAAAACCTTTGAGGGGCTTCATTAGCACATGGGGTATAATTTGAAATAAGAAGAAGCAACTTCAAGTATCTATTAATCATTGGAACTTGGAAGGTATGGAACACGAATCTAGCAAAATTGGAAATACTTAAAATGAAATAAGATGCAAAAAGTATCAACACCATAGGTGTTCCTGAGCTGAAATGGCCACTTTGAATAAGACTGTCATATGATATGCAATTTCAGGAATGACAGATTCGTGCGAGATGGCATTGCACTCATCTTCAAAAAGAACATTTCAGAATCGATCTTAAAGAACAATATTGTCCGTAATAGGAAAATATCTATCTGTATACAAGGAAATCCAGTTAATGCAATTATTAATCAAATTTATACATTAACAATTAAACCTAATTATGAAAACATTAAAGAATTTCACCAACTTCTTTAGTGCAAAATTGATCAATTATGCAATTAAGATGCTCTGATAATTAGTGGTGATTGCAATGCAAAGATTGAACACAAAGGGGAAGGAAAAGTAATAGAAAAATATAGATGGTGACAAAAATAAAACGGCATCACATGATAAAATTTTGAAAAATCAACTGCTTCATTGAAAATACCATTCCTCAACAACACAAAAGGCCACTAATCATAAATATGTCTTCTCTGTATGGAATACACAGGAAAAAAATGACTACATGTGTAGGAGGAAATAGCAGAGAGTTTCAATATTTGCAGGTCAGTAGCATACTGTGAAACAAACAAACAATTGTTCATATGTAAGTTCAAAATGAAGCTGAATGTGATAGGTAGGTTTATTGTGCCAACCTGACCAATAGGAATATGTAGGGTTAATAAGGTCACAGTTTGATTGGAACTCAACAAACCCCACCTGGCCCTCCTTTTCTCTCTGGTGCTCAAACTTGCTCTCTCAGCTAGTTCTTTGCCTTAACTTGCAAGCTACACTACCTCCTGGAACACCCAACCCACGGATCTCATCACTAGAGTTTCAGGTTCCTTCAAGACCTGCTTCGACATGCTGCTGGTATATATATCGCTTGAGCTTGGGATTGTCGGATTCTGTCATCTGGCTGACTGTTGGTGACCTGCCCTGCTATTTGCTGCCTATGCCCAGACTGCCTGCATTATGCTATGAAAGACTCAGCTCTCTGCTTCCTTGACCTTGGATGCAGCAGCCCTCAGAAGGTGAAGAACTTCCAGTATATTAACTGTTCCATGGAAGTGCGTTGAACTGAGCCCTCTTTCAGTACAGAGGACAAATTAGCTGTTATAGTCCTAGTGCTCTATCTATCAATATCATCTATAGATATAGATATAGATATAAGAAGTATCCTGGTTTTGTTTCTCTAGATAATCTTGCCTAACACACTGTAAAAACTTAAAACACATCCATGAGACCTTGAATGCACCCACCTGAATTTGGAGAACATCTCAAGAATAGAGTTGAACACTAACAGCAAAAGACACAATGAGTTATAGAATGACATCAAGAACATCACACCTGAAGAATGTAAAAGACAGGAAAAAATGCCACAGATGTCAGATGAGACTTATGCTTTCTTTTAATCATACAAAAGTTAGAGCAAATGGAAGAAATGATAAAGAGTGGAACTGAAAATTTCAAAGGACAGCTCAAGAAAACAAAGCAAATCATTATAATATAATGAGCAAAATCCGATAGAAACCAAAAAGAAAAAAATTTCAGCATGTCTCAAAATGAAAGAGAGAAACAAGTTCAAGTTGCAGCATCGAAAGGTTCTATGGGCAAAATATTGAACAATGTTGGAAGCATCAAAAGAAGGTAGGAAGTATACACAGAGCCACTATACCCAAAACAACTTGTCAATATTCAACTTGCCAAGAAGCAGCATATGAACAAGCTGCACTAGATCAAGAATTGCAGCCTTAAGTATGGGTCTAACTCTATGTAAAGAACACCAAACGTCTTATGAAAATTGGATTGGACCAATTGGTAACATTATGATAAACAGAGAAAAATTGAAGTTGTTGAGAATTCATTTGCTTGGATCCAAAATCAGTTCTCATGGAAGCAGCAGCAAAGAAATTAAAGGAAGCATTGCTTTGGGTAAATCTGTTGCACAAGTTTCTTTAAAGTACTGAAAAGCGAGAGTGTTCGTTTGAGGACCAAAAAGGCATATGACCCAAGTCATATATTTGTGAAAGGTGGACATTAAATAAGACCAAAGAATAGTTGATGCATTGAAATTATGGTGCTGGCAAAGAATATTGAAAGTATTATGGGCTGCCAAAAAAACAAATTTATCTTGGAAGAAATATAGCACAAATCTCCCTTAAAAGCAAGAATGACAAAACTTCATCTCAAATATATTGAACATATTTTCCAGAGAAACCAGTCTCCCAGGAGAGGAAAACAGAACACCATTCTTTGTGAACTAAAAGGGCAGTTCAAAAGAGGGTGACCCCATAGTTGCTGTAACAATGGACTCAAATATAAGAACAACTGTTAGAATGATATAAGACCCAGGCATTTTTTGATGTTGTGTTAGTCTGGGTAGACTATAGATACAAATTCATAAACATGCATATGTATATAAGGGAGAAGTTTATATACAAGAGGAATGGAACATTGAGAAAGCATCCCAACCCAGTCCAGACCAGTACACATCCATAAGTCTCATATTAGCCCATATGTCTGATACCAATTGTGGCAGTGATGTACTTATGTTAATTTTATGATTGGAATGTAGGGGTGGAATCTAGCCTGTTAATCTGGAGGTAGCCATTGAGTAGGCAATGAGGCCTCTGTATAGGCATGGCTTTCTCCTGAGACTTCTGGGAAATTTCGCGATATTTCCCTAATGAAAATGAGAAGCTATCTTCCCCAGTGGTTGGGAGTTAGAGAGAAAGACGATAAATCACGGACAAGACAAGATGACAACGTCTGAGAAGCTGGAGGAGCCAGTGGAGAGACCACACGGCTTTGCCTTGATGGAGCCAGAACTCTGAAGCTGGGGCGGCCACATGGAGACCTCTGCCAGTGATGAGTTGCTTATGCTGTTGATGGACCCTGAGCCCAGGAAACAAGGAGCCATGTGGAGACTCCTGCCAGTGCCAGGATTCTGTACACACTGACCTGTGACTCCGTGTGTCGGAAGGAGACTTTATAGACTGGTTTCGGGCATATGGGTTAATATCGGACTTATGACTTTGAACTGGATTAGGCTCAATATCCTGTTCCTCTTGTGTATAAATCTTTTCCTTATATCGATATGCATGTCTATGAAATTTGTTCATCTAGCCTACCCGGACTAACACACCAATCCATATGTCCTCTTCAGACTCACGAGGTACATGCAATGACACTAGGAAAATCACAAGCTAGTGGGTGAAAAATTGTGTGTATTCAGTGGTCGTAGAAGCATCTCAGCACTGACAGGGGCTCTCTGGGGCTTCTCAAGTACCGCAGCACTGATAGGAGTTTCCATGTGGGTTCCTGGCTCCAAAGGTCTGGTTCCATCAGGCTAGGCCCATGTGGCTTCTCCTCCAAGATGTCTCACAGGGAGCCAACTCTCTGTCTTGTCAGACACGATGCCTCCCAAAGACTGAGTCTTGTGTCTTGTCAGTAGACCATCTCCAAGAGGAAAAAAACACCATGAGATTTCACAGAATTCTCAGAGAAAGTCAGGCCTACACAGAGGTCTCATTGACTCCAGATTGACAGGCTAGACTCCTACCCCTATACTCTTAATCGAATTGGCACCAGAGTACATGACTGCCACAGATGTGTTACATGCAATGTGGCACTGAGTCAGGTTGGACATGCCAGTAGCTCATAACAACAGTACCCTTTCCTGCATGGTAACTTTTTGATAGTTACATAAAAAGAGCTTGAAAATGGAGGTAGCCCTCAATGTTGTCATCAGCAGAAGCTGTCAGCTAAGTGTACATCTTGCTAGTAATGGCAAGTTCTTTAAAGTCTAAGCAGTATGCCTCCATAGACACCACACTTTATCACTCTCTATAGTAACCAAAACATAATTTCAACTCATAAAGTAGAACTGTAGGCATTTTCTTCAGGAGAAATATAGTGAAGGAAGGACTGAAAAATAATATTTATGCCTCTAAAATTTATTTAAGAATCTTTATGTTTTTACAACAAAAGCTGTGAGTATATTTGCTTCTAATATTGATGGCCTTATTGTTTTCAAAGCCAAGAATTATGAGTCAGTTACAACTTCCTCAAAGTTTTGGCATAAAAATATTTCATCTCAACTCTCATTATTTGCAGGTGATATGATTTTATAAATTGAAAAGCTCCAGAAGGGGAGTGCTAGAAGCAATAGAGGAGTATGGCAGAGTGACTGGATAAAAGTTAACAGACAGAGGTCTACTGGTCTGCTATATACATCAGCTAACACCATGGAATAGAGATAAAAGAGATTGCAACCTTCATAATAACTAAGCACAAACTGAAATATTAGGAATGTACCTGATTCTAAATGCAAGAGATCTGTATGAGAAAAACTACAGAAGACTAATACAAGAAACCAAGAATGACCTCACAAAATGGGAGTATATCCCATGCTCATGGGTCGGAAGACAACATGGTAAAGATGTCAGTTCTGCCCAAGGTTCTATATAAGTTCAATGTCATCCCAATCCAACTACCGTTATCTTCCTTCAAAGAATTGGAAAAACTGTTTACCAACTACAAATGGAGAGGTAAGAAACTCAGAATTAGAAGTAGACTGTTGAAAAAGAAGGAGAAAGTTGGCGGGAATACTTAACCTGACTTCAGCACATATTATACAGTCACAGTTATCAAAACAGTGTGATATTTGTATAATGATACTCAGACCAATGGAAAAGGACTGAAACCCCAGAAACGAAATCCTCATACAGACAATTGATCTTTGATCAGGGCCCAAAAAACTATTAAATGGGAAGCAAAGACCCTTTTCAATAAGTAGTGCTGGGGAAAAAAATGGATACCTACCTGAACAAAAGAGAAGCAAGACCCTTACCTCACTCAATGCACAAGAATAAACTGAAGGTAGATCACAGACCTCAAGGCAAAAGCCCAAACTGTTAGGGCCATCAATGAGGGAATTGGGATAAACTTGAGAACTTTGACTCGGAGAATACATAGGCTATCAAAAATAGGACAGGACACAAACACAGAGGACGCACAAATTGGCAAGTGGGAGATACTGAAGATAAGATATGTGTGTACATTGAAAGAATTAACCAAGACAATAATAAGAGAGTGCACAGACTAGAAAAAACATCTTTAGCAATTGTACATCAGACAAAGGTTTTATTACTAAAATCTACAATACTCTGCCAACTTACAAGAAAAAAAAAAATCACCCCTAACCAGATGAGCAGAGGCCATGAACAGATGTTTCTCAAGGGCAATAATCCAAATGGTCAATAAACATATGAGAAAATGTTCCAGATCCTTAATCATAAGAGAAATGCAAATTAAAACAACCATGAGATACCACCTAACAACCTCAAAATTAGCCCAATTTAAAAAATACCACAAAGTAACAATTGTTGGAGGGGGTACGGAGAGAGAGGAACTTCATCCACTGCTGGTGGCCCAGTAGATAGGTGCAGCTATTATGGAAATCGATTTGGCGATATCTCAAAGATATGGCAATTGAGCGACTATGTGACTCAGCAATCCCCCTACTGGGCATATCTGCAGAAGAGACAAGAAAGACACCTGTATTTCAATATTCATCATGGTGCAGTTCACAACTGCAAGGAGTTGGGAACAACCCAAATTTCCATCAGCGGATGAATGGATCGAAAAGCTGTGGTACATACATACGATGGAGTACTACATATCACTGAAAAGCAGTGATGGATGCATGAAGCACACTGCTGCATGGGAAGAACTGAAGGAAATTATGCTAAGCAAAGTAAGCCACACACAGACAAGTACAACATGAGACCCATGAGGTAAGAAAAAAAAGGGGGGTGTATGGGAAAAGCTACTGTATACATTCATTCCTGGGATGAGGTCCACATACCACGACAGGTAACAACTCCAACCTAGGGATACATATGGCAGTCTACTGAAAAGGAGGGGGAGAAGACAAGAGACAGTGGTAGTGAAGGAAGAGAGCACTAACCCACCTAAGAGGAGGGTGTTGTTTATATCGCCACAGGAGAGGGAGAGACAGACCAGACTTCAACCCAGAATGTCAAGACGTGAATGCAACATACAGGCATGAAGCAGGGAACCAACAGAGAGATCTGTAGGGCCGGCCCAATCCCAACTGCATGGGTGCACACACCCCACCCCCAACATTCCCCCTACCTAATACCTCCCCTCCTCCCCTCCCCCCCAACCCCCTTACCTCACCAAAGGCATATACTTCAGAGGACGGCATTGAAGCTGCAGCTCAGGAAGTGGGGCACCTTCTGATCAGAAGCAAGACATGGAAGGAGAGAGAGAGAAACACACCCCGACCCACCAAGCCCTGAGAACAATATTCTGGTTTAAAGCAGTCAATGCACAGATTGAATCCCAAGGCCAGACCCATCTGGGAGACAGGAGGACATTCCTCACTGACATGTACTACTAAGTGGCACAGCACTGGGAACATGGTGAGGGAGATGTGTCTGATCCGACCCTACTGAACCAGGGTGAAACGCGAAGGGTGTGTAATAGAGCAGAAAGGGGAACAGAGCAAAAAAGTCTCCCAGGAATGCCAAAGATGGATTTGGGGACCAGGCTGTAGCATCCCAGTGGATTCGACTGGAAAAAAACATATAAAGGTCAATGGGCAGACCTAGAACTGTGAGAGGACTTTTCAGTTCTCGCTTTTGTTTGTTTCTGTTTTGTTACTTGTTGATTCATTTCTTGTTTCTCTTTTGTTATGTTTGAGTGCCAACAAACTGAGGGACAAGGGAAGAACAAGTGATCTAAAATTGATGATGTCAACATATGTACGGATGTGTTTGACACAATGGATACATGTTTGGACTGCGATAAGAACTGTGAGTGCCCCCAATAAAATACACGTATTTCAAAAATTTCACCTCAAAGGCATTATTCTGAGTTTAGTGAAATATTTGCTTTAATAAATACTGATGATAATTTCTAGGGAGTTTGAATATTTCTAGCATCTTTAAAATTTAAAAAAATAAAGGGAATTTTATACTTTATCAGGCTTCTATCTCTGGATTCATAGCTCTTTGCTCTTAAGGCTTCTTCCTCATTTGTTTTAACAGGTCTGTGAGCAATTGATTAGGGAAGGATTCTGAGGGAAATTACCCCAAGTTTCCATTATCATTTTACAAGTGTCAAAAATAATTAGAAATTGTTGAGCTTTAAAGAAGGGTACTACTTTAGAAGAGGCTTGGAAATACACAAAGGAAGCACAATCTTCAAAGGCAGCTCCCAAACCATGTTCATTCATTACTTTCATTTTTAAAGCATCAGCATCACATCTATAAAAAACGGGATTACCAAGGATATCGATTTTTAAATTTCTACATTCTTACTTATAAATGTATAAAATTTCCAAATATAAACTGTCACCAGAAATGCAATTTTAAGGGCTCTGGTCACCTCGGTGATGTAGGCTTCCAGCCCTCCCTCTCTCCTCACTCAGCTTCTGACTTGCAGGTTGGAGTGCATTCTAATTGCCATATTGAAGTTTCATTATAGGATAGTAGGTTTAAATATATGACTATAAAGTTTTAGTGGCATTAAAAAGTAATACAATTTTAAAAGTATAATAAGTATAACAAATCTAAGAAAAGTTCACCTTTAATCTCATTTACCAGAATTCCTTCTAATTATGGGCTTAATTTGCTACTTTCCAACCAATCAGTTGGGGGCCAGAGGTCCATTTAACGAAAATCTAACTCTTTTCCATATCCATTATCAATTATGAAGACAGGAACTTAGAGCTCGATGTGTCCCTAGTGAGAAATTATACACTGCTCCTTCATTCTATCACATTTTCTATTCTCTACAAACTTCACATCTGTATGACTATTTTAGTCTTCTCTTTCCTGCAATCTTAATAGGTGCTCACAAATTCTCCCTCTCAGCTGAAGGCTTCATTTCCTTTTCACTCAGGGAACAGAGGCCATCAGAAGAGGACTTTTACATCTTCCATTTCCACACCTACCCACATTTGAACCCTTGTCGTTTGCTTTTGGAGTCCCTGAGAGGCCCGAAAGGTTAAGCACTCTGTTACCAACCTAAAACTTTTTTTGGGGGGGTGGGGGGAGTCCAATTAGTGTTGCCCTTGAAGAAAAGTCCAGCAGTCTCCTTCCCAAGATCATAGCTACTGAAAACCTTGTAGAAAACTCAACAACCCATCCCAGACTTACTGCCTTTGAGTCTTGGCCAACTCTTGGTAACTGTATAGGGCAGGGTAGAAGTGCCACTGAGAGTTTCTGAGACTGTAACTTTTTATGGAAATAGAGAGTTCTGTCTTTCTCCCTCAGAGGGACTGAGGGTTTTGAACTGTTAATTGAACTTGCCCATCGCAAAACCACTATACCACCAGGGCTCTATAGTGATATATATATATATATAATTCACGATATACAATATATAAATATATAATTCACAATAACCCTATATATCACATGTGTGATATGTGGTATATATACCCATATATAGGGTGCGTATGCCCTATATATATAATAGGGTTATCATGAATTAAAATAAAATTAACTGCAATTGACTCAGTTTTTTGGGCACTTTGTCTCCTCCCCCATTCCTCTGGATGAGCTGAATTAATTTATTTACAAAGAAGACCTTCCAGTTATACACTAAATTCAGGCCTCCACCTTGTTTCCTCAAAGGTAAAGCTCCAGTGATAATCCCCCTTTTCCTGCCATCACTTTCTCTTACAATTAAATTGAAATGTACTGTTTTATTTCCTATCTTTCAAAAATAAAAGGTATCTTCAACTCATAAATTCCTCTAACAAACATATTTTTCAAATATAACGGTAAGATAGATAGAAGATGAGAGAGAGAGAGAGAGAGAGAGAGAGAGAGAAAGAGAGAGAGAGAGAGACTAAAGGAAGACATATAGAAAACTATGGTTTTCATTTTAGAAAAATTAATGTGGACATCTTCCTAAATCCTTCAATCCTTGCAACAAGTTCAAAGGAATGCTGTCCTTCAAAGACCAACAGTTTCAAGCAACTCAATCATTTTAAGGAAGATCAAGAAGACCTCAATAATGGGTCAAGAAAGAGAAGATCCTCATCTTCACAAATGAGTAATCTGTGGCTGAAGTTCAGAAACTAGTAGAAGACCATAGCATTAACACAGAGGAGATAGCCAGTGACTTTGAATCTCACATTGTTCAGCATTTTCTCTTTTATTTGGACAGTTTAGGCTCTGGAAAACATTGGATATATAAGTGCCAAAAATTATGCAAAGATTGGCTAGCTCAAGAATCTATCCTTTCTATAGTTATTTAGCCAAGATCAAAGTTAGTGAAGATGGGTTTATGAAATAAACCATAACCAGTGAAGAGTCTTGGCTCTACTGATTCCATCCAAAGAGTAAGTTCCATTCAAAACAGTGGCTTGTGACGGGGTCTTCTGGGCCAGTTAAATTCAAGCCAATGACAAGTCAAAATGAATGCATTGAGAATGTAGTGAAGAGAGCTGTTGGTGAACAGCTACCAAAAGATCTAACATCTGGGTTCTTAAAGGCTTGAAGGTAAAACAAGCAGCCTTCTAGCTGAGAAATAAAAAAAAAAAACCCACCCACATGGAGGAAGCACACCAGTCTGTGTGATCATGAGGTGTTGATATGATCAGATTTCAGGCATCTAAGACCCAGAAGATAATAATATCAATGTGAAGGGAGGAGACATGAAGCAGAGACCCAAAGCCCATCTTTAGACAATTGAGCATCCCTTATAGAAGCGTCACAAGGAAGATATGAACCCTTAATGGTGCAGTATTACACCGATAAAATATACAATTTTCCTCCAATTCTTTAATATACCCCCCAACTACCATGACCTCAATTCTACCATACAAAATGGACTAGATCAGAACATGTACACTATTACAGAGAAGAGCCTGCAGCACAGGAAATCCAGGATAGAGAAACCCCTCCAGACCAACAATGAGAATAGAGATACCAGGAATGTAAAGAGACGGGAGCAGGAGAAAGGGGGAATAGATCACAAGGATCCAACTTACAACCCCCTCCCAGAGGGAGGAACAATAGAAAAGTGGGTAAAGGGTGAAATAAGATGATGTGAGATATGAAAATAATAATTTATAAGTTATAAAGGGTTCATGAGGGAGGGACAGTGGGGAGGAAGAGGGCAAAGTGAGGAGCTGATATCAAGGACTCCAGTAGAAAGAAAATGGTAACATATGTACAAACGTGCTTAACATGATGGATGAATATATGGATTGTGATAAGAGATGTAAGAACCCCCAATAAAAATCTTTAAAAATAATAAAGATTCAAGCCAGCAAAATCATCTAAGAAAGTTATGGTGACTTTTTTATGGCATTGTAAGTGGAATAATCATGGTATGTTTCTGAGAGGACACCATTGTCATAAAAGCTTATCTGAAAGAAATTTTAAGAAAATTGAAAACACTTTGGGTTACAAAGAAAGGCCAGTGTATACTTATTTCCTTCACAACAGTGCAAATACTCACTCTTTGAAGGTAGCAAGAAATGACCTACAAAAATTATATTGGAAAATCTTACCTTATCCACACAAAACCATTGATCTTTTTTTCTTGTTTCCCAAACTAAAGGACATTTGAAAAGAACAGGGTTTGCCTCCCCTGAGGATGCCACAATTGTTCTTTGATGTGATTTAAATGGAAGAACATAAACTACCTCTAGGAACGGTTAGAAATATTGTCTTCACATACACATACCCCTAGATAGAGGATATGTCAAAAAAAGCAGTGTTCTAATCATCTTGTTTCAGGAAGGTTTCCATGATGTTGTAGCAATATTTTTTTGACTCACAGTCAAACACTAAATTCTCTATAAAACAAGGGAACAGGGCCAGATCCTTTCTAATCTTCCATTTTCTTTGTCTCGCTCACATTGTATTTTATTTATGTAAGAACTCAGAGCTTAACAGATCACAAGGTAAAAATGTTCTATAACCCCCCTTTTGAAAAACACAAGAGGACTGTGTCTTAATTGAAGAGGTCTAAGTGATATAAATTAGAGGAGGCATGGCATAAGGATTTATTTGTGCCAAATAATTAGGAATTCCTCTCAGATGTTAACCACTTTCATTCTATTGTTACAGACATAGATTTAGTCATTATTCATACTTGCCCGTAAGATCAAAGATACTCAAAACAGACTCCATGGGCTCTGGCAATCCCATGTTTTTGTAAAGACTCCAATTCCTTTTTGTTCATTCTTGAGAGAAAATTCTACTTTTTTTCATTTCTATATTATCTAGTTCCATATTTTTGTTTACCCCTCTCATGATCACTGGCACCTATTTATTGCTTTTGTGGAATAAAGCAAGAGTTGGAACTTCCCCTAAAGTTTATAATTCTATCATTAAGGCACCTCAGCTATTACTTGCCTCTTTTATAAGAAGCAATGACCAGACACACTAATTAACAAGCCACTCTTTCTCCTTCTCTGTCCCTCATTCAAATGTAGAATTATGAATATTCATTGTATATTAGATTTTAAATCATTGAGGTCAATAATTCACAAGTATAAACTATCTTTAATTTCAAGAATTACCAACACTATGGTACATTTTCTTTTGCCCCCAAAAATGTTCATTCACCCTGAAATGAGAGGGACAGAGGATGAAAAACTACACAATCCTTTCTGCTTTTAGGATGAACCATGCTAGTTATAGACATCATATGAATTTTTACAGGGTTTTGCTTTCAGAGTTTAATAACAAATTAAGTCTCTAAACTATCTAGACATTTTTTTCAAAAACTCACAGCTAACGCAGTGAAAAGTTCAGTTCAGTTCTAACTGTAGTCACTGGCACAAGTAAATTAGTGTTAATGCAAAGGAAATGTGAAGAGACCAATTAGAGGAAAATTCAAAGAATGAGCATAGCCACAAAAGACTTTAATTGAAGTTAATCTCACATTAAGGAAAACCATTATATGAACAAGGGGAATTAAAACAGCCATTAACAATGTAGATGTGCATGACAAGTCATAGCCTTCCAGACAATTTGTAACAGTCTTGCATTTTCCTCTATACTTAAATCACGGCACTAAAATAAAAAAAAATTAGAAACCAGAAAACGGTTGATTTTCAAGATGGGAGGATGAATTACTACGTCTAGATCAATTCTCCTTTTCATGGACATAGTAAAATTAGAATCTAAAACTGAAGTTCTCAACCTTCCCGATGACCCTTTCATACAGTTCCTCATGTTGTGATGACCCCCACAGCCATAGAATTATTCTTGTTGCTACTTCATAACTCTAATTTTGCTACTGTTATGAATCAGGCAACCCCTGTGAAAAGGGTCCTTCAATCGCCAAAGTGGTCATAACTCACAGGTTGAGAACCGCTGATCTAGCAAAAGAATCCTGGAGATGCAGGAGTTAGATACCAGGATGGTGAAGGGACAGTGGACTGGAAAGGAGAAATCAATTATAATTATCTCCTCCCTGTGGTAAGGAGAATAAGGAGGTGGGCAAAGGGAAACGTCAGACAGTGTTCAATATGACAGAATAATAATCATTCCTAAATTTTCAAGGGTTCCTGAGGGAGGGGCGGTTGAGGAGGGAGTGGACAAGAGGAGGAGTCAATACCAAGGGCTCAAGTAGAAAGAAAACATTTTGAGAAAGATGATGACAACAAATGTACAAGTGTGCTTGACATACAATGGCTGGCTGGAAGGATTGTGATAAGAGTTGTATGAGCACCCCACAAAATGATTTTTTTAAAGTGCTCAATTGCTACTCAACAAGTTGTAAGTTGCAACCACCACCTGCTCTGTGGGATCCACAAAAGACCTGGGGATCTACTGCACGAAAGACTAAAAAAACAGAATTACTCAAGCCTTTTTCAAAAATCAGTTTTATTTTACAATAATCTGCAAAGCACACCATTCAGTCATATGGTAGGGAGCTTCCACAATCAATTTTATAATATTTTCTTATGTCTTGCACTCCATATTACTCCCCCCAAGCTTACTTACCATGCTCTCAAGAAACTGCTACGCAGCTACTGTCTCTATGGATCTACCTATCCTGAATTCCATATGCAGAAAAGACTATCAAAAACTAATGTGTCAGACAGGGTTCTCCAGAGAAACAAAACCAGGACACTAGTAATTCTCTTTATATATTTATATAGATAGAAGGATATATAAGATAAAAAAATAAACAGTTAACTAATTTATAAAGAAGTACAAATTGCTCGGGGCAACTCACTTGCATAAGACAGCTAGTAGACTGGCAGTCCTTGAAATCTTGAGGCCTGCCGAGTAGTCCTCTGTAGAGCAATTCAGGCTATCCAGCCACAAGCAGCAAACAGCAAAGCAGGTCACCAACAGTCAGCCAGATGACAGAGTCCAACAGTCCCCAGCTCAAGAGATGTATATTCCAGGAGCGTGGTGAAGCAGGGCTTGAAGGTAACCTCAATGCACAGCTATACAGTAGATGATTAGGTGTCCCATGAGTAATGTTGCTTAGAGGTCGAGGCACAGGACGAACACGGCAGCACGAACATGGCAGCAGGCTGTTCGAAGATCCAAGAGCAAGGGAGCAAGCTCGGGACTCGCTGAGCCCTTCCTGTCTCCGCCCTTCAATTCATCCCGTGTGTTCATTGGCCATGCTATCACAACAAAGCTACCTATCTTCTGTGGTATGTTGGCATAATAAGCCTACCCATCACATAATAACAACAACAAAGTAAAATGGGGAACAACCTCAATCAGAAAGAAAGTAGAAAATATTAAAAACTAGAAAATATTTTAAAAACTTAAACCCAATGTATAAGTGTTAAATTTTAACCTAACTGCATCCGCAATAATCCACTTCCCAATGCATTCTGCATAATTCAAGGCTATTCACAACTTGACCATATGGAATTCACCAGAAGCTAAATTCATATTTAATTCCCCTTCACTTTTTTTTCCTTAACAGAAACAACTTTTAACTAGATTGAAAGATAGTTCAAATTATGATGTACTGCAGTTTAACTTGACTTTACAGTGCTTTCTAGCTGATAACAAGGCTGGTCACATCCATTGACTATGGTCACAAGGGATTAATCAGAGGCATAATCTATATGTGAACTCTGCAAATGGATTTTGAGCTCCCACTGTTAACCACAGACTTCTGAGGACCAGGTGTTCATAATTCAAGCTCTGATACTATTCCCTCGTCGGGATTTGGGTTATATTATATGCAATTCTGAACCACACAAGATGATGTGGTTCTTCCACACTGGGGGGCGGGGGGGAGATGTACAGTTAACTCATTTAGATGACTGCTAGCTTGAAGGCTTTAAGACTGTTGCTTTTCTGTTTGTTAGTCAGGAATCATCTGATTTCTTCAGCACAATGTACACCCATATCATCGGTGAGCTGTTCATTTGCATGAAGATAAAGCAAGGTTATGTTATAAGAACTAATTTTTCTTATTGGGCCTAGACTTAAGTGTGAGACCAAAATCTATTCATATAGGAATGGTTTACATATGTCTCTGGTTCATCTTACAGACATAATTATCATTTTGTTATCAATCATCTCCTTGAGGCATAAGGTAATTCTATAGTGCCATTAGTTTAGTCAATGGTAGAGAATTTAAAATAAAATTGCTAAAATGATATTATGCAAAATAAGCTGGCTACAAATCACAATACACAAATTGCTGATTTTAGTCACTTAAGACTAAACTCTTATGTGACTAGACACTATTCTACAAACAATGGAGATTGTAGTAACACAAATCCTTCAAAAATATACATTAACAGTGGCAGAGACACACCTATCAGATTAATGTATGCCATAATAAAGCTAAAAGAGCATTAAAATATTAAGTGTATGGTAGAACTAGCCATACATTTGCAACACCTATAGCAAGAGATATGAACCAAAGTCAAACAACCACCAAGTTCTATATCCTGGTTCTACTCTATCTTATAGGGTCTCTATGAATCATAATTTACCTGATAGTACATAACAATAGAATCTGGAGAAATATTTTTCATTACTGGAAATGAATTCACCTAGTTAGTGCCTCAATTCCCTGCAACACTTCCATAAAATATAGTTGGTGTTTGTATGCCTACTGCATTCAAGATTCTACTACAGATCTGTTACATACATTATCTGAATTAAACATCACAGGAACACTGGTGTGTAGTTATTATTTCTCACATATTATATATTATATACCCAAGAGCATACAGTTATTTATGGGAAAAGCCAGATTCAAACTTTCATTTCACAGATTTCACAGTCAATGTTCTTTTACGTGCTTGAACAATGACTCATGATGGAGTCATAGAAGGTAATTCTTTTTAATCTGCATAAGGTTGGGTATCATCACATAGGAGAACAGAGATTGAAAATGCTCGACTCACCTGCCTTCCCAGGACTCTTAAAAGTTTACAAATCACATTTAGAGCATCTGATTCTCTGACCAAATTAAAATTAAAACAATACAATTGATTATTAGTTTTCCATTGTTATGGTAATAATTTTATAAATGTAATGATTTAACATGAATTTAATATCATATTAATGAAAGTCATTGGTACATAATGGGTCATATAAAGCTAAATCCCAGGTGTAGTCAAGGTTACATTCAATCTCTTGGCTACAAAGGAAATTCCATCTCCCTGCCTTTTCCAACAAAAAGAAATTTCCCTGACTCTTCTTCCATTTTCCTCCATCTTCAAAGCCAACACTGTAGTATTTTCAAATAGTTCTATTGATTCTGATTTCCTGTGTTCCTCTCAAGAGTACTTTCAAAATTTAAATTACACACAACTGAGTAATCCAAAATAATATTCTCATAGGGTAACCATTAATTTAACCTTTCCTTTTTCCATGTAATCTAACATACCTGAGAGTAGAATATACATTTGGGGGTCCATGCTTGTGTTGACAATAGTATTTTTACTGGAAACAAGGATATATGATAGTTTTTAGCAAGGAATGCTAAATATGATTTTAATATGAAAGATAACGCTAAAATAATGTTTATTAGCGGGGCTGAGCCCCGGTGGCATAGTGGTTGAGTGCGGGACTGTGGCCCATGGGCTGGGTGATTCAAATCCAGCAGCGGCTCTTGAGGAGCCAGGCTGGGTAGCTCCCATGACCACCAGAGAGCAGTGATGCCCCCCCAAAATAATAATAATGTTTATTAGCAAAGTTTTAAGATTGTCCTACTGAATGAAAGTTTTTAACTTGACACCTAAGAAACCATTCTTACATGGTATACATAATGCAGTAAGCCAAAATATTTCTGATGAGGGGCGAAGGAATTGCTTCTCATTGTAAAAAGTGTTGTCACATAATTTGAGACCAAAGGTACGCAAAAAGGTTTATGTTACCATAGAATGACCTGCCAATTTGTAGCTTCTTATGCTTATTAGCTGGGTGACTATAAGTAAGCTACTTAACAAATCCATAATTAACTTTTCTTGTATATAAAATGGGGACTGTTTTCATATCATAAAGTTTATCTTCTTTCAAGAACTTATCACAGCGAATGGTTCTGGCTATTCTTAAGTAAATGATAACTACTTCATTCCTACCTTTTTTGTTCTTTATCTATTATACAAGAACCTGCCCATGCAAGAGTGCCTTCCCTCTTATTGTGATATGTCCATTCATATGCCAGAAAAGAATTTGGCTTTAGAAGAGTGTCCACAGGGTTGTCAATCCTTCATGATAATGCTTTATAAAGTTTCCTGATGACCTGCCCAATAACAAATTAAAGAAATGGTTAAGTCTTGACAATTAAATTACATGAAGCTCCAAATGCCATGACTGCAGAACTGAAAATAGACAATGCTGGAATGCTAATTCAGCTAAAGGAATTCTGATATCAAGATTTACTCTCTGTAAGCTATCACAGAGGACAATAAATTTCCTGACTTGAGTTAGAGGTCAATTTAATAAATAAAGCATTGTTTATATCTTATAATGTAAATATAATTACTTCCCTGTTTTGCTAGTTTCTTCCAGCCATCAAAATAATTCCTGACACTACAAGTTCAGATCAGAATTCAAAATGAAAAAGTTCCTGATCTTTCTAATTGTACACATAGAATTCCATAATTCAAGTAAGCTAAAATATCAAGAGCACATTTTTTCTAAATATGAATGGATAATATTGCAAGTATTGAGCATATAAATAAATAAGCTTCAATGTTAAAAACAGTAAATTATTATATAAATTAAAATTTAAAACATTTGCAATCATTGATAAGAAATATTCCTATTTTTTTGGTAACCAAAATATGTAATGTTGCATGCATTTCTGGACTACCATTTTGAATAAATAATGTGTTTCCTAAGGAAAATTCATCAAACATCAAAGAAGGTGACTTCATCAATAAAGTAACAGGAATAAAACTTCTTGTTGTGGCAGCTGTAGCATGCATCAAGGTGTACATATCTTGTTCCAAAATCTGTAGAAAATATCCTGCAAGAAGTTTATTTTAATGATTTTTTTAACTAGGTATGAAAACAGGAAACTCTATCCAAGAACCACAATATTATTTAAGTATATTAAAGTAACTCTTGGATAACATTGCTTCTTATGAAGGAATTACTTTATGATTTTGTCTTGTTCTTGGTATTTGAAAGTAGAACAAAATTTCTGTGAAATTTGTGTTCAAAAAACTAATATATATTTTAAATTTTTTATTTAAATTTTAAAATTAGATATGGTATTACCAGTCTTGTTATCTGTCCATGGAGTTGGTATATATTGCCAAAGGACATCCTGATTCCATCAGAGTGCATTGTTTCAGAGTCTTGGGACAAAGAGTTAGAAAATATTTATGTTTTTATGGCTGCTAGAACACTACATTTTGTAATATTATCAAAGAATTACATCTTGAGGGATTCGCCATGGGAGCTTTCGGCTATCCACAACTCTAAGTTTTTGAAGTTGGAAAAGCTATTAAAATAAGAAGAATGTAAAATGACAAGTGCCTTGATGTGAGGCCTTTGCAGTAGGATGTGGTGCTAAATGAAGCTAATAAATTTCTACTTTGTAGTTTTGATAGATATCCAGAGGGCGTTTTGAAAGTAAAACAAAATGAAAGGAACAAAAGCTGAGTGATCATTTCATCAGGGGACCCTGGATTAGACTGTAGTTCAACTGAGGCAAGTCAATATCAGAAAACTCAAGAAATAGGAAAAGAACGTATCCTCCTCAAAATCCATTTGATCCTTCATCCAAAAGCATCTCCAATGTGTGTTTCATCCTAATTCTGCATTCCCCTCATCTCCCCATTCAAAAGAGAACATTACTGTGTCAGTGTCTGTCCAACAAAACTTTAATACACTAAGACACAGCATGGTTTCTTATACATATATCAGGTTAAGGGATAAACTGAGCTAATTTGTCAATATATATAAATATACATATATATATATATTTCTGAGGAACTAAATAATATTATGGCCTGTGCTAAGTTCTGAGGATAAAACAATAATTGAGACAGATATACCCTACTTTCCTGGAAAGTTAGTTGTCCGTAGAGAGAGGAAAGCATTACATTGCTAATTATTCACTTCAAATACAATAAACGTTAAGAAACTGAAGATGGTATTAAGGGAACTTTTAACAGATTTCACTAACTGGAGCTTCAGAACTGATTTGGAAGGGTGCGCAGGATTAATAGGATAAAAGACTGGAGCTAGGAGCCGCAGGAAGATTGTTCCTCTGTGAGTGCAGTAAAATGTAAAATGGTTGTAAAATGTTGCACATCCGAGAACTGAGAGAAAGCTACAAATTTCAGGGCTCACAGTGATGAGGGGCGTATGGGCCCTACATGGAATTAGGCAGGGGCAACATCATTTCAGCCTGGTGACCATATTACAAATTTTATTTCTAACCTAAAAACAATAAAGAAACCATTGAAAGATATTGAACAAAGACTCATTTAGTCAGACTTGTGTTTTCAATAGATCATTTGTGTTGTGATGTAGGGAACGGATAATGAAGCATTCATTTCTAAAAGATATATAGAGGTCTCTGCTCCACACGGCAATAGAAAATCACTTAGTCAAGATGAAAAATATCCAATAAACCAATGGTAAAATAATATGTATACATAAGGTACAATGATGAGATTTGATAAAAGTGCAAAAATAACATGTATCTAGTCCAAATTATTAGCTCTGTCCTTATTAATAAGCTATAAATGTCTAGAGTAATTTATTCTGGCTATTTCACCCCATAATTTATCTCCAGCACCTGTAACTCTCTACCATGTGACTATCAGTTTGTGGTATTGTGGTGTCTCATGTGCTGCTTTGATGCTGGAAATTATGCCATTTTAAAGAATTTTAAATCAAGTCAAGGTCATGAGTGGTGAATAAAGCTCGCACATAAAGACAGATTAGGAGGAAAAGAAGCACTCTAGAAAATTCCAGGTTGCAAAATTCAAAGATGATATGGGCAAATATTGAAAAACACCCAAACCAACAAACCAAACTCACTACCAGAATCAATTCTGACAGAGTACAACTATTCTAGTGGGTCCAGGAGACCATAAGTCTTTACAGGGTTAGAAAGTCTCATCTTCCTCCTACATGGTGGATAGTGGTTTCAAACTATTGAACTTAAGGGTACAGCCCAAGGCATAACCCACTAATCCACCAGGGCTCCTCTTGGAAAACACAGAATGAATCCAAAGAAAATGGAAAGAAAACACAGAGTCACTATACCAAACAAACAAACAACTGGTATGCATTCAACTATTTCAAGAGGTAGCATATGACCAAGAACTACCTGGATTAGAGAAGTGCAAACACACCCATCCACAGCCATACAGTGCATCCAACTCACAGTAACACTAAATAGAGCTCCTAAGGCTGCAATTTTTTTACAGGAGCAGATAGCCTCATTGTTCTTCTACAGGTTGGCTGGTAGATTTGAAATTGCTGATAGAAGCCCAGTGCTTACCTACAGAACCATCAGAACCTAGAAAAATGCAAGCATCTTCGAATTTACAGAATTCCAGTGGAAATGTGTCACCAAACAGATGTGGTGCTATAGGAACTCATGTATATTCACTTATCTACTTCTATTTACCAGAGAAATTGGAAGGAGTGCTATCGAGCTAACCAAAGAGAGATCCATAATTGTGCCCATTCAACAGAAAGGGAATTCAACAAAATAACTTATCAAGCATTATCATTAACATGCACACAAAAAATTTTGCTGAGGATAATTGAAAAAATATTTGTAGTAGCACAACGATAGCGACCAACAAGAAATTCCCAGATTCAGAACAGAATGAAGACGGAAAGTATAGAATGTGATATAAATTGCAAAGATTTTTGTCTGTACTTCATTGGCTACATGGACACATTTGAATTTATGTTTCACAATAATTATGGATAACTAGTGAATAATGAGAATTCTAGAACACTCACTGAGGAACCTTTACATGGAACAAAATGCTAATTCTGTTATGACAGAATAAGATGATGTTTTTCCTGTTGTTAGGTGCTAGTAAGTCTATTCTGACTCAAAGTTATCCTACCAGTACTCCTTCCTATGTTTGAGCCCACTGTTCCAACCACTGTGTCACTGTGTCTCATTGAGAATTTTCTTATTTTTTACTGTTCTACTACTTTACCAAGCAATGATGTTTTATCCTGGGGCCAATGCCTCAAATCCAAAATAACAGGTAAAGATTTTTGCATTCCCTCAGTTTAAAATCAGAAAAAGTATGCCATTTTTGTGTCTTTCCACCATACATAGTCCATTTGCTGATCAAACAATCTCAGAAGATGGGTTTTAGAAAGGAGAATATGACATTAGGATTGGAGTTAGACATTAATAATTCTGCAGCATGCAGATCACCCAAATGCTTGCTGAAAGCAGAGAATATTTAAAGCACTAATTGAGGAAAACCAAAGATTGCAAGCTTTCTTAATGGATAAAGCAAAAATTCTTAAAGCAAACCAATAATAGGTTTGATATTAGGATAAATGAAAAAAGTTGAAGTTGTCAAGGATCTAATTTTACTCTTATCAATAGTCAACAGAAGCAGAGGCCAATAATTCATAAGCTAATTTTATGGCAAAATTCTCTTTTATGTGAAAAAGCAAAGCTGTCCCTTCAAAAACTAAAGTATGCCTGGCTAGAGCCATTATTTTTAATTGTCTCATATGCATTCCAGAGTGAATACGTCCAATAATAATTTATGGCTTTGAAATGTGGTGCTAGCAAAGAATATTGAGTATATCATGGATTTTGAGAAGAATAAACACATTTTTCCTAGGAGAAGTGCACCCAGAATGCTCCTTAGAAATGAGGATGGTGGACTGAGCCCCGGTGGCATAGTGGTTGTGCATGGGACTGCGGCCCACTGGGATGGAGGTTCAATTCCAGCTTCACGGAGCAAAGGCTGGGCCTCCTACTCCCACCACCTGAGGGCAGTGATGTCAAAAAAGAAAAAAAAAAGAAATGAGGATGGTGAGACTTCTTATGTACTTTGGTCATGTCATTAGGAAGGACAAGGCTCTGGAGAAGAAAATCACCCAGGGATAAATAAAGTGGCAGTGGAATAGAAGGCTCACGTGATATGGATTGATACTGCAGCATTGAGGTCAAACATGAGAATAATTGTGAGCATGGAAGGACTGGACAGTGTTCTCTTCTGTTTATGTAGGGTTGCTGAGTCAAAATCAACTTGATGGCATCTAAAAATAAAAACAAGAGTTAAAAGATACACTAAGATATTATAAAAATACAAAGAACTTAAAACGTTAAGCCATGTGTCTACATAGCTAGAAGCTCAAGTGAGACCAGTAGCTTGTAGCCTTCTTATCACCCTCCCTCCCATCTTCAAAAGATCATATTGAAAAGCTTGAATCACAAGTGATCTACTGAGAGGTATGAAGTTCAATTAAACATCTACAATAGCAAAAGCAAAACTAAACAAAAAAACTGCATTTATATTATAGGTGCTGAGTTAGTACTATTATCTTTTCATGCAAAGTATACAGGATTGTAAAAGTGCATCATTAGATTATGATCGAGCAGTTCTGTGACTTTCACACTTGTCTGTAACAACTTTCAACTTGTCTGTAGCACTTGTCTGTTTAGTCACTTTCTGTGTAATGTTTAACCATCCAAGGAGAGAAAGGTCCTCACACACTCTACCACATTCCCTTCAGAGGGTATATACCTGCATACAAATACACACACATGAGCACAGCCACACACACAGCCATATCTCTCACTGTGGGGTTGATTCTCACCCTCTATAACAGAGGAGAACTGCTTCATTTTTTCCCAAGGCTATACCATTTATGTAAATAGACTTCCATACCTCGGTATGCTTTAACCACTGCGCCATCAGAGGTCCTCCAAATATATACACCCCTACACAAACAGCACCCTTTCATACATATATAAGTACACCCCTTTGCTTACAAACACAAAAACACACACAAGCATCAGCCCAGAGCAGAAAAGGCCTATGGGACAGAAGATACCAGAAAGGTCAAGTGGAACCTACTGGTCACCTTACAAGGGAGTTTTAAATGTCTGCTATTAGATATCAGGCAGTTGATTCTGGTTCATCACTCCATTTGACAGAGTAGAACTACTCTCTAAGATCTGCTAAAACAGTTTGCCTCCTCTTTCTCCCAGAGAGCCACTAGGTGTGTTCAAACAGTCAACCTTTCGGTAAACAGGCCCGTGTGCAACCATTAACCAACAGGACTTCTATCAACATGTTTAGGGGTTCAGAAGTGTACCTCTGAGAACTGATTTGTAAAAAAATATAAATAATAATAACAATAATGGAGAAAATAACTTAGCCAGGAAAAAAAACAAGAAAAAGTAGTAAAATTCAGGAAGTTATGGCTAAATACTCAATACTATTGTAAATTCTAAATAGGTCTTGACTTAAATAAATATTTATATGTATATATATGAAATAGTAACTAAGTTTAAATATATCCTCAATATCAATATCCTTTGTGCATTATTTGTGTGCATTTGTATATTTGTCTACATGGGGGAATGAAGGTGTTTGAGGTATGCATAGGACAAAAGAATAAAGACACATGGTTATTTTACATTTTAGGGTATATTGGTGCTGAATGACTTTAATAGCTGCTTGAAAATAGTGTAAGTTTGTATATTTCTGCTAAAGCACTGATGGATGCATTACAAACATAAGAACAAATAAAAACTAGACAGCAAAAGAAAGCTCAGTGCTTCTAACAAAACCAAAGCAAGATGTTGAAAGCAATATGAAATGATGAATTGATACATGATGACTCCAAAAAAAATGAACAGGATTTCAATGAACACAGTACATATGTAGGTACTTAGCTCACTAAGAGAAGATGTCTTCAGATGTATATAACAATTTATCATCTACCAATACTCTGTTTAAAAGAAACTCATTCTTAAAAAAATAACAAAAATATTAAAAAACAAAGAAAGGTACTAGGGAAATAAAAAAGGACTGAAAATAAGACATGAAAGAGAATTTAAAGATTAAAAAGTGGACTGAGCCCTGGTGGCAAAGTGGTTGTATGTGGGACTGCAGCTCACAGGGCTGACAGTTCAAATCTATCAGCTGCTCTCCAGGATCAAGGCTGGGCTTCCTACTACACCAGGGCAGTGATGACACATCAAAAAAGAAGATTAAAAAGTAACAAAAAGAGACAGATTCAGGCTGAGCCCCAGTAGCGTAAGTGGTTGAGTGCAGAACTGCAGCCCGCAGGCTTGGTGATTCAAATCCAGCGGCAGCTCTCAGGAGTGGCACAGGGTAGCAACCACGACCACCAGAGTCAGTAATGCCAAAAAAAAAAAAAAAAGAATGAAACAGATTCTAAGTAAACTGACATTTTTATAAAGTCAACAATTTCATAGGAAGATACTTAAAAATCATGGACATATGGATTGTGATGTTATAAATGCCCCTAATAAAATACTTTAAAAATTTTTAAATAATAAATTGTGTGCATCTTACAGTGTAAGTCCAAAGCTTATATAGGAAAAATTGATATTATCAAAAAGAAGAAAAATCAACATCACACAGTTGGAAAATATTTACCATATCTATTACTTGTGGTAGATAAGATTTTTAAAAAAAATAGTAGTGTAGACTTCATACAATTTAAGAAATTTCATCTACCAGACAGATATATACAAACACACACAAAATTATAAAGTATAAGACCAATTTGTTTTTAACACATATACAAAAATAATTTTGATCAGGACATAAAAATCATATCAAGCTTTCCACTTACAAGGTTTATTCACTGATTATATTAAAAACGGAAGTCAATAACAAAAATTAGCAAGAAAAATCCATACATCTTGAGCGTAAAATCTACATTGGCAAAAATCAATGCACTATATCAATGCACTATTGGTCATTTAAATGCAAATTACAAAGTAGTTATCACAGATATTTCCTAGGAGACATATACAAATATCTTCACTTCATGCTTCTTTTAAACAACCCACTGGCAATGAAAGAAGAAATACAACACTCCATCTATATAAAACTCATAAATCAATAGAAAAACATCTGGAAATATACACACATAACTGATAATCATCTGGAAGAGGGGTAGGGAAAAGAACATGATTTATAGTCATGATTCAGGAGGACCTCAGAAATGTTTGTCATTTCTTTCTATTAAAAATGATGTTTGGTTTGATTTTTATAGGAATAATATAATTGTACAACCAAACTCTGGATAACTATAAATAGTATATAAAGAAGAAAGATCAAATGAAGGCAGGGAGGGGGGCGTTGTTCCTTAAGTTTGGTGATCGTGGGGCATCTCAGAGGAGTTGATTCTTATGCAGAGGTTTTAATTACATGGGAAAATTGGACCTGGAGAAAGCACACAGAAGGAAGGGTGTGATAGGTACGGAGAACAGGGAGCGCAGTGACCCTCTGGACCATTAGGTTGATATTTGTATGAAAAGCAAAGGTGTGACTGTGGTGAGACAAACAAAATTTACCACTATCATGATCCCAGTTCTACCTTTTAAATCCAGCTAGATCACGGGATGTACACTGGTATGGATAGGAGTGGGAAACATGGGAATTCAGGATAGATGATCCCTTCAGGACCAGTGGTAAGAGTGGCGACACCAGGAGGGGAGGAAAGGTGGAGTAGAAAGGGGGAACCAATTGCAGGGATCGACATAGAACCTCCTCCCTATAGTATGGACAACAAGGAAGTGGGTAGAGGGACACATCAGATAGTGGTCAATATGACAAAATAATGAAAATTTGTAAATTATTAAGGGTTTATTGGGGGAGGGGGAAGGATATAGGTTACTGATACCAGGGGTCTAAAGTGGAAGGAAAATGTTTTGAGAATGATGATGGCAACAAATGTGAAAATGTGGACTGCATACAATTGATGTATGTGTTGATCGTGATAAGAGTTGGATGAACCTCCAATAAAATGGTTTAAAATAAAAATAAATTTTAAAAAACTACACCTCTCTCCTTATTCTAGCCAGGTGGGGAGAGTTTGGATTTTATTCTAACTAGGTGAAGCACCTGAAAAATTCTGACCAGATAGGAAAAACATGAATCCCTTTTGTTGTTGTTTTGATTGACTTTTTTTTTAAGTCTCTATTTTAGTTTATTCTTATTTTTTATTTTTTTATTTTTTGGCCATCACTGCTCTCCGGCGGTGGGAGTAGGAGGCCCAGCCCCACTGCTGGAATTGAACCTCCATCCCAGTGGGTCGCAGTCCCGCGCACAACCACTGCGCCACCGGAGCTCAGCCCTTGATTGCACTTTTTTAAAGATAATTTTTCATTTGCAGGCAGGTGAAAAAATATACATCCTTGTGTATTCCTTACCTATTTTGTCTCATCTTGCAAAAATCTAGTTCAGTATTTCAATTACAATATTGATAAATTCAAGATATAGAATATTTTCCTCATCATGAGGATTCTACGTGGTGCTGATTTTGGAATATTCAGGTAGGCTTGCATCCCTGGAATAAACCCACATAGGCATTAGGAGTCCGAGTGGTAAACTGCTTAAAGCCCTCAAATGCTAACCCAAGCTGTTGGTGATTGAATCTGTCATTCAATGCACAGGAGAAAGATGTACTATTCTGTTTTCATATAGATTTGCAATCTTAAATGTCCTGTGGGGCAACTCTATTTCTTCCTACTGGGTTCCTATGATTTAGAAAATACTTGATAGCAATATGTTAGGCTTGGGATTTGTGCACTTAATATGCAATTATTTTCATATATTACTAAATTCTATTTGCTGATATTTTGTAAAGAGTTTGTGAGCATTATCATGAGAGATATGGATCTGTAGCTTTCATTCTTGTATTGTCTTTATTTCTGTTTAGAATTGGGTTGCACATTATTTGTAAATGGGTTTGTAATGGATCTCTTGTTTTTTAATGAGATCTTATAGAGCTGGTTATAATTATTCTTAAATATTTGTTGTGTCTCTAAGTATTGTATAAATGCTGAAAATATTTTGTTGGTTGATGGTCTTCCATATCTTTTATGCTTTTGCTGACTTAAAAAATCAGTTTTTTTCAACTCTTTATAAATTGTTGTAATAGGGCTGAGCCCCGGTGACATAGTGGTTGTGTGTGGGACTGTGGCCCACTGGGTTGGCAGTTCAAATCCAGCAGGAGCTCTCCAGGAGTAAGGCTGGGCCTCCTACTCCCATCAGAGGGCAGTGATGCACCCCCTCCCCCCAAAAAATAAATTGCTATAATTAAAATTGTGGATTTACAAATTCTCCTTTAACTTAATATATAATTTTGCTTCACATTTTTCAGTTCTGATATGTATTGCATAAATATTTATGATTACTTAGTATTCTTGATTGGTTGAACCATTTATCATACATTGCTTATCTATTGTAAATTGCCATTGAATTAATTCCTCACTAAAATTTTTTTTCATGATAGTTTTCCATCTTTTTATACTTATTTTCCTATGCTAGTGTATATTGGCTGGATCTGTTTTAGATCATACATAGTCTGATTTTGTTCTTAGTACTCTCTGCCAAGCTCCTTTTTTTAGTTGGGAGTTTCCAAACATTTACATTTAATGTAATCCTTTATGTGTGAGAACTGACATGTGCCATTATATTGACTTTTATTTCATAGCTGTTTCTTCGACCCAGTCTTTTGTTCTTGTTGTTTTCTTTTTCTTGACTTTTTGTGGTTTATGTCAAAATTTGTACAATTCTATTTTGATATATCTGCACTGCTTTTGTGTATATCTGTGTATGTATAGGTTTCAAGTGCTTATACATAGCATGGATGGGAGAAAGTAACAAAGATAAAATGTGTACACTTGACTCAAACTGGCAAAAATCTTAATGCCAGTTTGGGTCAAATGTATAAATTGTATCCTTAATGCTAGTTTGAGTCAAGTGTACAAATTTTATCTTTGTTACCTTCTCCCATTGTAATTATTAAATATTTTCTATCTATGTAGAACTACATCAAACAGTGTTAAAATTTTTGCCTTAGCTGTGAAACCCATTGTTGCCAGGTACCACGAAGTTGGATCTGACCTTTAGGGACGCTGTGCACAACAACATGGAACACTGCCCCATCTGATGCCAGTCTCAATTCTTCCCATGCTTGCATCATTTAGAAAAGTCAAGAGGAGAAAGGAATATATTGTATTTAATCACATATTTGCTTAAATATGATATATTTTTCATCCTTTCTTATATTCCAAAATTCCTCCTCCAGTTTCCTTTCTGTTTGGAGAATTTATTTTAGCCATTCTTTTAGAGGTTTGCTAGTGGCAAAGAATTCTTTGTTCTTCTTTCATTTATTACAGATATGTTTTCTGGATAAAGGATTCTGAACTAGAATTTTTTCTCTCTCCAGAAATTGAAGAATTTTGTGCCATTTTCTTCTACAGTCTACAATTTTTGGTGTAAAAAAGCAAAGTAAAACCCTAAAAAATGGGGATTAAGTGTTATCCTCATTGCTCCTTCTCTGTGGATAGGTACCTTCTGCCCCATCTCAGATTTTAAGACTTTTAATTTCTAGAGAATCATCATGATTTGTACTATTATGTGTTTTATATACATTTCTTCATACTTACCCTATTCAATCTCTTCAATCTGTAGTTTTATGTCTTTTGCCAAGTCTTGGAAAGTGTCAGCAATGATATTTTTGTGTCCCATTTTCAACTTCACTCTCTTTCATCTTTTAAAGATCCCATAGAATTCGGACAGTGCATATGCTAGTTATTTTTTTTATATGTTCACAAGAGCTCATAGCTGTTTTTCCTTGTTAGTTGGTTTGTTTTGTCCAGTGCTTCATTGTTTTGTCCAGATCTTACAGTCTTTGTTATATCTTTAAATTCACTGATTCTTTCGTTTGTCTCCATCGTTCTCTTTTGGGGCCAGTATGTAGAGTTTCTTATTTTGATTATTTAATTTTCTCAGATCTAGAATTTCCATCTGATTCATATTTATAGTTTCTAATTTTTGCAAGGATGTTTATTTCTTTGATGAGAGTTCCATTATTTTCTCATTTGTAGTAGGCACATTTGTTAATTGCCCATTAAAGCATTTTCATGATTGCTACTTTAAAATTGCTGTCACCTTGGCATCTATTCTTTATCTTTTTTCATTCGATTTGAGATCTTTGTTTATACTATGAAACCTGATTTTCTTGTAAAATCTGAACATTGAGGAATTGCATGTGAGCCTCTATATCTTACTTAGATCAATTTTAGCCGACTTCTCTGTGCAATATTCTAGCTAAGGACAAAGCAAACTTGATCTGGTATTATAAGATGCAGGTAGATTTTCAATATTCCATGTGATTTCTAATTATACCTGTTGATGAATGCTTATTAATTACTACTGAATAAGAAAGCCCCTAACTAGACCTTCCCTGCTAACTCCTTGGTTGAGAAAAATAGAAGTGCCTTGTTATTGCTTCTCACCTGCACTCCACTATCACAAAACTCATCACCATTGGTAAGACGTATGTCACAACTAGATCCCTTCTGAATCTCCCGTAAAGAGAAGGGAGCATGCCTTATTACTGCTGCTTGATCTAGAAGTCCAAACATGCCACGTCGTCTCCCCTGTCTCCAGAAACCTAGCAGGGATAAAAGTTCTAACTTTTTACATGGGTTTTCTCTGATATCATCCTGGTTGGAGTCTTGGAGAACCACATTAGAGGCTGATGTAGATGGAAGTCTGCATGTATTCTGTGATGTCTGGTTGAAGTAGTAGTGATTGTTGCCTACACTTTTTTGTCTTTATTACCTGTCTTTTCATTCCCCTTTGGATAGAGGAAGTAGGCTTTTGTTGAGGTGATTTTCGTCTGCATCTATTGGTCTTTCCATATTGTTAGTGATTTCAGGGATGGAGGGGCAAAAAGAAAAGTCGGGAAACTAAATTGTCTGATTTCTTGGGTTCTAAGATCCTGGGATGTTTAGGGATTGTGTCATCCGTCAAACCTGTCAAAAAAAAAGTCACAGTCCAGTGATAACCCTTGATGTAATACACCTTTTGTAGAAGAGCAGGACAAACAGAGTCAATCTCTCTCTTTCAGCCCCTTCACTTTCCTACTTCCTGGGACTCCGCTATCGACCGTGAGTGCTGTCAGTGTCCCGTCATGTTCCCACTGATTTGGGATCCACCAACCTGCACTCTCTGCTTCCTGGCTCACCGATCTGCATCACACATGCAACTCTGTCACTCTCAAGAGGGATTTATTTCCTAGCATTGGGCTTGTGAACTTATAAGTTGGACTGTGCTGGGATGCCTTTCTTAAGACATAGTTACTTCTTGATATAAAAATTTCTCATACACAGATGACTGTCACTGGGTATATTTCTCGAGACTGCTCATCTTAACAGAGAATGCTAGCCTAAAAGACCTTCCTAGTTCCATTTTTTTCATAATATTTGATTGTTTATTTTACATAGAATGCCCAGCATTTTAAAGCAGTTTATAATATTCTCCTTATTTTTCCCAAACCATTTCAACCCAATTAGCACCAAGCCTCTAAGTAAAGCTTGCCCTTTCTTCCTCCATTCTACTCCTTCTAACTATTAATTATTTTGGATGCTATGTATTTCATTGCTTCATATAAATGAACTCTCCTTTTTTGCCCTTTTGTAACTGATTTATTTTGTTCAGCATAAATGTCTACTAAGTTATTTATTATGGGACACAATTCAAGGCTTAACTTCTCAATATGTCTGATCAAATCATATGTATAGATGTATCCAGATATATCTATTTATACACGCAGTCATTGTTGTTAGGTATATTGAGTCATTTCCAGCTCGTCATTACCCCCTGTGCACAACAGAATGAAACATGGCCGGCTCCTATGCCATGCTCACAAGAATTGACACTGGTGAAGCCAAGGTGTCAATCGATCTCATTGCATTCCTTTTCCTCTCCTCTTTTTCACTGATCCTCTACTTACCAAGCGTGATGTCTTTTCCCAGGGACTAGTCTCCCCTGATGGTACGTTCCAAGTACACGAGGCCCCGTCTCTCCATCCCTGGTTCTAAGGAGCATTGTTGTTTGACCTCTTCGGACACAGATTTGTTTGCTCTTCAGGCAGTCCAAGGACATCATGCTTAGTAAAATAGAGGGCAGTCAATTATCTAGATTGATGTCATAGCCCTAACAATGGGCTGGATTGTGAGTGTAGCATAGGAATGAGCATTGTTCTGTCCGGTTGTGTATCTTTCGCTGCTAGGAGTCGGAGCAGACTCCACAGGACCTAACAACAGAAACAGCACTATGGCAATGGGTTGGAAGTAGAAGAGGATCTACTACCCTAAGGGCAACATCAGAAATGTTCTTTGAAGTAGCTCCGGTCTATCGGCAACGGAAAGAAAGGTGAAGGAATTATGAGTAATGATGAATATACCTAGCTACTCACGAAAATGTGGGCAGCTCGAACTCGCCCAGGTGCACCTCAAGGAAAAGGTGGGGAGAGTTGCTTCCAGAAGACCACAGCCATTGCATGTGCTGTGGAGCACTATGCTACTCTGACACAAGTGGGATTGCCATGACCTGGAGTCAACCGGACAGTACATAGAAACCATGAAAGAAGCCAGATAGCCTGAACCCCACCCCACCTCCAAAATTATATGAAAACTCAAAAGTTCCCATAAGTTTAACTCACTGCCAGGCAAGCACTTTCCTGAGGCAAGACTTAAAATATGCTAATAGGAATATAAAAATACTAAATTTATTTTACATCCATAAGACTGATACTGGAATATTCATCTTCAGCTGTGGATCCCTCTTAATGTTTTATTTAATGAAACCAAAGGCATCTGAATAAAAAGTTGCAAAATTTATAATAAGCAACTGCTTGTCAAGACAATTTATTACTGGTACGCTGTATGCCTGCAGAAATAATTTTATGCAGTTGAGATGCAAACATCTACAACAATCTTTCATATCTGTAAGGACTATCTACTGTGTCTTAGTTTGTCACCTGAGATGACTTTCTGCTCTCATTGTTCCCTAAACAGCTGTGAGAATTGATAAAGAGCTGATGCCCTGTTATTTCCAAGTGCTCACTGCAGCGTTAACTTTTTAAAGACTTGGCAAAAGTGGTTGGCACTCTGAGAAATAAAAACAGTGTAATAGCAAAGACTCTCCTTATTCCTCTGTGGGCAGTCTCAGGAAAGACTAAGTGCCTTCAGCCTAAGGCAACCAGAAATATATCAGGATATCCTTAAATATTACTCAGACATTTTTACTGAGGGAATTCATGCCATCAGTTCTTTCATACAAAAGCACAGGAATACAAAATCCCACCTCATCACTATTTCTAGTGTGTGTTAGATATTCTCTTTAGGTATGCCACCTATAACGTGGCAAGGGGACCACATTTTTCCTTCTTCTCTTACTCATTTATATACACAAAGCACTCTAGGTCTATGTTTTGAGACTAGGCCCAATCAAATCCCATGCCTCACCTTGAACTATGACTTATATGTATCTAGGACCCTGCTCCATCCTCCTACAGGGCCACACTTCTCTTCAAAGTCTAATCACTGCTTCTCAATTTTTGAACTTGTGTGGGTGTGCCCCTTGATAGGAGCCCTCTAGGACTGACATGTCCCTCCCGGCATAAGGTTTGAGGGAGAAGAGGAACCCAGTAATTCCCATGCGAACATAAACTTTCAGCTTATTATAAAAGTGACTTCTTTAAAGGCTTGGAAGATTGAAAATATTTTACTTGGCAGTTTCTTGGCTTGATGTATCATCTTTAAATATTTAGACATATAGAAAACAGCCTACATCTGTACTCTTTCTTAGGGTTTTGTAAACATTAAGGTTAAAGCTAACTTGCTGTGCACTAACAGTAAACTCAATCAAAGCACATTCATTTGCCCTGAGTCTATTCCCACTCAGAGCACCCCTCTACGAACAAGGCAAGCCTCCCCCAATGGGATTTCTGAGACTGGAATTCTTACAGGAGTTGAAAGCATCACCTTTTCTCCAAGGCAGCAGCTGGTACAATTGGGACTGCAGGCTTTGCAGTTAGCAGCTCAATCTGTAGTCCACGATGACACCCAAACTCCTGGGGTCAGAGTAGATGAACACGATTATTTACTTATTGTGAATTAGGTGTGCTTCTAAAGAGAATGAGTGTCAGGATCCAAAATTCCAATGGTACCTCTTTAAGTTCCTAAGACACACAGTACAATTAAGAATGGAAGAGTGGGAGGAAGCACTATGGAATGGGTAATTCCTTAACTTGTGCTTAGTCCAGAGAGGGTTCCTACCCAGCCTCACCCCACAAAGGAATCCCTTGTTATGATCTCAATGTGTCCTCTCTTTACCTATCAGAGAGAAATGTATTGTAGTTTCCTACTTACTGCCTGCATCTCCTCCCATGAAACCAAGGTCTAAGAAGGAGAAACTGCTATATATTTTAGGAGGGCAAATTTGCATCTGACGCAAGCCATGAGTATTTTCAATTGCCTCATATACACATGCCTTGGGAAAAATACAAATAAATCCTTCAAGTAAGCATCTTGCTTTTGATTACTCTAAAGAGGTCTTATCTAGTAGATTAACCCAATATAGATATAAAACATGGATATAAAGATATTTGCTTCATAAGGTTAATATGAGGGATGCTAGTTATCAATGGTTTAATTATGAATCACCCAAAACTTTGTACCTTAAAACAGCAACCATAATCTAACTATCTCCCATTGCTTTTGTGACACCAGAGCATAGTGGGTACAGGTTTTCTCTGCTGTATGATATTGGAAGAGTTGGAGGCTAGATATACCTGCATGACTAGAGTCTAGAGTTACCTAAAGACTCATTTATTTGCATCTGAAAACTGTCCCTGGCTAATGATTAGAATCTTGCCTGTAGATTCATCTGGACGGTCTACTAGAATTCTTAAGCAAAGTCTCTGTTTCTTTCCTGCATATTAAGTGGGTCCTAAAGCAAGCATCACAAGAGGTGGAGGCGTAAGGCAGCATCTTTTGCAACCTAGCTTTAACAGTCATAGAGCTTCAATTCCACCCAGGTCCATGCACCCATAATCTGAAATAGAATGTCCACCTATTGTCAGATGAGCAAATTGGATGGAAGAATGTGTTGCAGCCAACATGGAAAACACAACCCACCCTTCTTCCATCTGATTATGATAACTCACACTTCTCAAGCATGCACAGCATATTTTCCCCCACCATTCAGACTTCCAAGTTTCATTCAGTTACAACAGTTTAAAGTAAATGATTTTATCATCTAAGTCAGAGTAAATGGGGATTTATAAGTTCTGCTTTTTCAAAGTCTTTCCTCCTGAGCTGGAGACCTGTGCTTTAAGGAGACAGGAATGTATCCATATATTCCCATCGTGGAGCCTTTCTTAAAGCAACAATGGAAGCGGCATCAGGCAAAAACTCCAGAACTCTCACATAAAAATGGGGTGGGGTGAGCTGGGGTCACGAAACACACAAAAAATGGCTGACTTATGAGGTGGTTACCCCCCCCCCCCCAAAAAAAAAAGGAATTTGGTCTTTTTCAAAGCAATTTATTTAATTGTCTTACAAAACAATTTTAGCATCTTCAAAGTACCATCCAATATACCTAATACATTCATCAAAACTGTGATTCATTCTTGGAAACAATTTTGAAACTCATCTGCCTGGATGACTGACAGAACTTCCTTTTTTTTAAAATTCCTAGCTCTTCTGTTATTGAATCACTGTCCGTTAATGTCTCTCTTCCTCCTTTTCATTCATGAAACAAAAAGTAGTAGCATGAAAAGAGGTCAGATGAACAATGTGTGTGGGGCAAGAGAGGCATATTGTTGTTGTTGTTGTTGTTGCCAAAACTAACACAGCTCAATGGCTACATGAGCAGATGCATTATTGTGGTGGCAGAACCAGTCCCCAGTCTGCTCCAGTGAGGCCTTTCTGGTCACACACTGCTACACAATCTTTTCAGAATCTCTAAAGAGAAAGCTTGATTAACAGCCTGACCTGGAGGAACAAACTCCAAATGAACTACAAGTCAACATTTTCATCCACTCAGAAAGTTGTCCAGAATGAGGTCTGTCATCAATCAACATTTCATCTTTTTTTTTTAAATGAGGAAAACGCTTGAGCTTTTCCCGTAATGCTGCCCTAATAAACTGTGTTTAACATCACAACAGTTGCTATGTCATTTTTTAAAAGAGGAAACACGATTTCAAAGCTACATGCTGTTCTTTTAAATTGGCCATCACAAAAAAAGTGAGGTTCAAGGGAAATTGCTTTTACAAAAAGAATGCACTGTGACCAGAGAGTACTTTCCTAAGAGACACCACTGGGTGCACTAACTAACTCAAAGCTAGTTGCTGAATGCCCCCTTAGCAGAAAAATGTGCCCAAAGCTCCGCTCCACCCAACATAATTCTGTTTGGGGGTGGGGTGGTGGGGGGTGGCGGGGGGACTTGTTCATAAGTTCTTGCTAGTTGTTTTTGAGTCAATTCTGACTCTTGATGGCCCTATTTGTCTGAAATACACCCTGTCAAATTGTCAGAGCATTGATCACAACCCATCACTGTTGTAGATATGACTTGCCATGGTTTGGGATCAACACTTCAAGTTATCTTTCCTATTCACATTATCAGCCCATTTTGTCAGCTGAGTAGTTTTTCTATGGAAACAATTCTTTTAAAAATTCTGGGGCTGAGCCCTGGTGGTGTAGTGGTTGTGTGCGGGACTGCAGCACACAGGGCTGGTGGTTCAAATCCAGAAGCAGCTCTCCATGAGCAAGGCTGGGCATCCCACTCCCATCAGGGGGCAATGATGGCCATACAAAAAAAATGAAATAAAAGAAAAATTCTGTGGGACTTTCTATGAATCTTTTTAGAGCTCACTTCACTAAACAAATGACTCACCTACAAATCTTTTCCAGGTGAGCTCCTTCCTACTGGCCATTGTGAGTTTTAGCTACAGCTCAACACATGTAAGAACACTAAGGAAGAGAGTTTTAGATAATTCATGTAAGTCACTGGACTTATTTATGGTTTCTTAATTTCTACTACAATTCTTTTGCTATTATACCACACTGTATTTATATACTCAAATTTCTACTTTATCTTTCTGTCATGATGCATCTAATACAAAAATCTAAGTTTTCAAATAGCATTGTGCTTTTTCTTAGAAACTTTAAAGAGGTAAACTATAGCCTCTCTCGTTTTGTAACTAATCTTCTTATGAACTCCTTGTGAAAACTACCGTGCCCATTAGATATGACAATACAATACAGCTCAAGCACAACCTTCGGGTAAATTAAGCTTACATTTTCCCTTGTAGAAATGTAGATATGAAAGACAAAGTCATAATTACTCCAAATTTGTTTTTGGAGATTTTTAACCTTAAGCGTTCAAGGCATATACTTCTCTTCTCATCCCAAGCTAATCACTTGCACTTCATAACTTGAATACTGACAAATTCCCACTCCATTTCTACCTAAAGTTGTATAATTATACTTCAGGATCCTCCTTCTGAAATGTTTCATATAGCTTGAAGCAGAGTGCCAAAATCCAGTTTTGAAGATGTTCATTTGTCAATACACTAATTTTTAAAATCTCACTTCTGAAAATGCATAATAATACATGAATATTTAGTACAGGAAAACCCTTACTAACTTGCAATGTTGCCTTAGACCTTTCAAAAGCAAGTTTCCTGCTTCTAGCTCAGAAGTATACATTTAGTAGACTTTACATAAATAACACTATTGTTCTTCTTAAGTGTTCTATAGTTGACTCCATCTCAAGTGTACAATAAATTGAAATATTAACCAGTCCTAAGCCATCCACACAAATTTTGCTATATGTGCGCCTGATGGTGCAGATCATATATTAATCCATCTTCTTTGGATTCTTCCTATATTTCATTGTCCTTCTACTTTATAAATCATGATGTCCTTTTCTGGTTCTGGTTCCTACTGTACACAGGACAAAACCTGGCCACCCTCTCTCTTTCAGTGAGCATCTGGTTGTACAGTTTTTTTTCATCTTTTGTCAGTCCATGATATATTCAATAATCTTTTCCAAGTTCATAATCCAGATACAACAACTTCTCCAGTTTTCCTTATCCATCATGCAATTTTCACATGCATATGAGGTGATCAAAATACCATGGATAAAGTTAGGCTCATCTTAGTGCTCAGAGTGACATGTTTGCATTTAATGAGAGATATTTGCAAGATATTTATCCAATGCAATAAGGACACTATCATCTAAAAATAGTTAATTTTAAAATTAATACAATTAAATAAAATACGATTACTACAATAATACATATATATTGAAATTTACCCATTAATGTTAACCAAAATTTTATAAAAAAATAAAAATTGCATTTTAAGCAATCTATAAAAATAAAATAGATGAAAACAGAAAAACAGTTTATACCATTGCCTGACACAACATAGCTAAATAATAGACATCATGGATCTCTACAACTCCACATTTCCTATCCAGAAAGATAGATTCATTGATCTAACTATGTATTAATAAAACTGTTATATGGACATATATGTATATATATACCTAGCACTATATACACATAAATATATATTTAAGTGTATTGAAATATAATTTACACACCATATAATGCAATGCCTTAAATACCATTAAGGAGAATTGTATGTTCATCACCACAATTAATTTTAAAACATTTTCTTCATTTTTATATAAGTGATCATTAGCTATTTATGCTTCTCCAACCCTCCATCATAAAGCTAAGAAAATATTAATCTAGTTGCCGTCTTAATATATTTACCTCTCCTGAATTTCTTTTTTTCTCTCTCTCCTGAATTTCATATGAAGAAAGTTGTCAGCGATCATATCAGGAAAGTGAGCATATAATGTTATGATTATTACCTCTTGAAACCTAATAGTTGATCCCTTTGGTATCTCTTGGTCCCATAAGCTGGGGTACTTCTTCTATGTGAGCTTTGTTGCTTCTGAGCTGGATGACTGCTTGTTTACTTTCAAGCCTTTAAGACCCCAGATGTACATGTTTTTATAGCCGGGCACCATCAGCTTTCTTCACCACATTTGTTTTCTGTGATCGTGTCAGAGAGCTGCACATCTTGGGATGCCAATTTAATAGAACAAAATGTTCTTGCACTGAGGAAGTACCTGATTGAGGTCCAATGCCTATCTGCTGTCCTAATTCTAAGCCTATAAATATATGCATATTGATCTATGTCCCCTTCATCACATGAATATATGTCTCTATGTATATGCCTGTATTTAACCTCTATAAATGCCCCTTACTGCCCAGTTATTTTCTCTACTTCCCTATACCTCCTCCCGTCTCACTATCACACTCAACCTCCATTTGGGTTTCAATATTGTCTCTCTATTACATTAGTCTTAATCAATCCCTATCGGACCTTCCACAGCCACCCCACTACCAATCCTGAACTACATGCTACTCCCTCCATCCCTGGATCAGCCAACAGCCTCCACACACATCCCTTACATTTACCCTGGTATACCATCACTCCCATCATCCCCACCCCTAGACTGCCCATCCAGCCCACCCCATCCAGATAGACCTGTAGAGAAAATAACATACTCAAAAAAGCGCATCCTATAATGAAGGAAGCAAAGAAAAGAAAACAATGAAAACATCAGCAAAACAAAAAAAAAATATCCAACATGTAGATATACATGCAAGAATACAATAATAATAACAACATAAAATCCTACAAATAGTTTAAGGTCTGTTTGTTGACCTCCAGGAATGTCTCCTGGTTGAGCGGGATGTGGTATCACACTCTGGTCACAAAGTAAATATCTTTGGTGCTCCCTGTTCGGTCACACACCCTTAGTATTTTGGTGTGGTTGGGTCATACAGGGTATAATCCTGACCCTGTTTCTCCATTGTTGACCCCAAAATGTGTTGGGTCAGTGAGGGTAGCTGTATTTCATATTGGGACCGGCCAATATGGTCCTCTCATTGTACTGGCAGTTCTGAGTGGGAATATCATCCTGAAGGCTTGGTGGGCCAGGATGAACGTCATTCTATCTACCTCCCCCTTCATTTATTCTCGTATACTCTGGTCAGGTATATCTCTCTCTCCAAGCTGCAGCTTCGGTGCTGACCTCCAAGACAAATGCCCCTGGGGGAGAGGTGGGTGCCCGGTAGTTGGAATTTGGGTTATGCTCTCAGACCTCTCCACTGTTCTTGGCTCCATTGCTTCATGCTACATTCACTTCCGTGAACACCTTATTTAAGTTTGATTCCTGTTTTCCTGTGGAAATATGAAAAATACACTCCCCTTCGGTGGGTTAGTACTCCATTCCCTCTCCTCTTAACAGTGTCTCACCTCCCATATCCTGGCCTATTTAATGATTTGGGGGGATAACGTTCCCTTTAGAATTTTTATTTCTTTTTGAAAATATAAATGAGTAATAAACAATGAATGAATATCACTGATGAATATCAATATCAATAGCACTGATGAATATCAATGTGCAAACTAAATCAATGTCATCTGATTTTTAACTAATGAAATAAGTAATTATATAAAACAAGAAGATAGAGTTATATAAATGGTGCAATAAAGCAAGGCATTCCTAAACACAACAGTAAATTCACTGTTATTGAGTAGATTAGTCTTTAGAGCAATAAAAGAAGTAATAGTCTAAAGTGATACAATTCTTTTTTGGGGGGGGACATCACTGCCTTCTGGTGGTGGGAGTAGGAGGCCCAGCCTTGTTGCTGGATTTGAACTTCCAACCCAGTGGGCTGCAGTCCCACGCGTAACCACTACACCACCGGGGCTTAGCGATACAATTTTTATGAGAAACAACCTTATAAATTATTACCTGCTTGAAAAGTATCCACAACTTTTTATCTAGTAATTCTACTTTAATAAGTTTAGTAGATAAAATTTACTAAAAAGATATTTCTCTCTTAGCAGGGCTTTAAAAAATTATTACCAGAGGCTAATTTCCTGATATGATCACTGACAACAAATATGTGCACAAGCAAATGTGGTGAAGAAAGCTGATGGCGTCCAGCTATCAAAAGATATGCATCTGTGCTTTTAAAGACATGCAGATGAATAAGTGGCCATCTAGCTAAGAAGCAAGCCCACATGGAAGAATTACAACAGTCTGTATGACCACAAGGGGTCAAAGGGATCCATTATCAAGCATCAAAGACCTAAAATATATATCATTATAAGTGAGGGGGCGCTCAGATTGGGGATGCAAAGTCCATCAGTAAGTGAAGAGACATCCCCTTACAGAGGGGTTGAAGCGAGGGGATGAGCCAGTGTAGGTGCAGTGTAGTAGCAATGAAATGTTCTCAAATGCTTCTTCCCACTGACCATCATTATCGCAATTCTGGCCAATTCAGGCTAGACCAGTGGATGCACAATGGAGTCGAAAACGTGGAAATTTAGGATAGATAATCCCTTGAGACTAGTGGGGATGGGTGACACTGAGAGAGTGGAGGGATGGTGGAGTTGAAAAGGGGAACAAATTTCTCCGATCTACATGTGACCTTCTCTCTCGGATGTGGGTAATGGCGGGGGGGCGGGGGGCGGTGAGTGAAGTGACACATTATACAGTGCAAGATATGAAGAGGTAATAGCAATTTGTAAGTTATTGGAAGTTCATAGGAGAGGAGAAGGGGGAAGGGGAAATATGGGGAGTTGGAATTAAAAAATACATCGTTCGATGTATTAAATGTTGTAAAAGCCCCCAATAAAATCTATATTAAAAAAAGAAATTCATCCCAAAAAACACCACCACCCATGGGAAAAATCATAGAAATACCTCGTCAAGATATAATTAATAGAAAGAACATGTTAAAATGGTTCAAATGGGAAAAATCTATTTATCTATCTACCAAAGAGTTATATATATGGTTCATGTTAGAAACAACATTATCAGTTTCTTGAGAAATAATATAAATAACCTTCGTGGGACACTTGGTAATTCTAGTAACAACATTAGTCCATAACAGTAGTTAAAATAATATTGCAAAAGCAAAATATACATATATATGGAGGAGTCTGTGTGCTAACATATGGGGATTGCTCCACATGCTTTCAGATTGCACAGATTGAAAACATAAATGGTTGATTGCTGTCTAAGAAAACAATGAGGAAAAAAATTCTATAATGATCATTCACCCAAGGCAAAATAAATTCACAACATGCAAACAGTAAACACCCGGAAATAACAAATATAGGGTTTTTTTTAATGGCCAATTATTGGAAATCTTCAAACAAGAGATTTGAATCAACATTCATTGACCTCCAAATCCATAAATTTAGGATAGCAATGATGTGCTCCACAGAATGAGTTAAGCTCCTTGAACTTGCCACAAGTATGTTTAAAGTAGTGTACATGAATTAGATCCATCCCGTGTGGCCTAAGAAGACTGCTTTGTATGTTAAAAAAAAATCTAAAATCCACCTTGCTTATAGCATGTGGCCTAGATGACAAAATGCTGAATAGAAATTAAATCTTTTTTTTAAGTATGATGAAGCATAAAGACAGATTGCACAATTTAAAATCAGGAAAGCTGTGCCTTTCAGGGTTATATCTTCTCACCATATTTACTCAGTCTATATGCTGAGAAAATTATTAGGGAAACTGGGTTATATAAAGAAGAGTATGACATCAGGTTTGGAGGAAGGTTGATTACCAACCGGTATACCAATATTAGAACCTTGTTGAAAGAGAGGAGCCCTTGAAGCACTTGCTGATGAAGAATAAGGATTGTAGTTTTCAAGCTTTTAAGACCCCTTAAAGGATTGAAGATAAACAAGTGGCCATCTTGCTGAGAAACAACAAAGTCCACATGGAAGAAGCATACCAGCATGTGTGATCATAGGAGGTTGATAAGATCAGCTTTCTGGAATCAAAGAACAAAAAAAATCATACAATTCTGAATGAGGGGGAGTACAGAGTAGAGGATCAAAGCCCATCTGTAGACAACTGGACATCGTTTTACAGAAAGTCGCAGGAAAGAGACAAACCAGTTGGGGTGCAGTACAGTAATAATGAAGCAGACAATTTTCCTCTAGTTTTTTAATGCTCCTCCCCCACTCCCACCCCTCCACACACTTACAAATGTGGCTAGACCAGAGAATGTACACTGATAGAGATCAGAGCTGGAAATAAAGGGAATGCAGGATAGATAAAACCCTCAGGACCAATAATGAGAGTTTGTAGAAATACCAGGTGGGTAAGGGGAAGGTCGGGGGGAAAGGGGGAACCACTCACAATGACCTCTCCCTCCTGGGAGACAGACAACATAAAAACGGGTGGAGGGAGACATCGGAGAGTGCAAGGCATGGAAAAATGATCACAATTTATAAATTATCAATGGTTTTGGGGGGAGGAAGTTGAAGGGGAGGGGGAAAATGAGAAGCGGCTACCAAGGACTCAAGTAGAAAGAAAATGTTTTGAGAATGATGATGAAAATAAATACCCGGCGGCGTAGTGGTTGAGTCCGGGACTGCGGTCCACTGGGTTGGCAGTTCAAATCCAGCATCAGCTCTCCAAGAGCAAGTCTGGGCCGCCTCCTCCCACTAGAGGGCAGTGATGCCCCCAAAAAACAACAAAAAAACAAAAAAAAGAAAAGAAATGTAAAAATATACTTAAACGCATCAATGGATACATGGATTGTGATAAGAGTTGTACGAGCCCCAAATAAAGTACTTTATTAAAAAAAGAAAAGATTGTAGTCTTTAGTATGGAATACAACTCAATGTAAGGAAGACCAAAATCTCCAAAACTGGACCCAAAAATCCCCAAAATTGGTTATGAACATCATAACCAATGAAGAAAATGTTGAAGTTGTCAAGGATTTTGCCTTACTTGGATCTACAACCAATGCTCCCTGAAGCAGTAACAAAGAGGTCAAAAGAGGTACTGCATTGGATAAATCTGCTGCTCTTTTGTGTAATGAAGAGCAAAGATATTACTTTGAGGACTAAGGTGCACCTGAACCAAGCCGTAGCATTCTCCATCTAATCAAAAGCATGTAAAAGTTGGACAATGAATAAGGAAAGCTACAGAAAAATTGATGCTTTTGAATTGTGGTGCTGGAGAAGAATATTTAAAGTAACATGGACTGCTAAAATGACAAACCATTCTTTATTGGAAAAAGTAAGGCTAGAGTGCTCCTTAGAGGTCAGGATAGCAAGACTTTGGTGGGGGGGTCATCGCTGTCCTCTGGTGGTCGTGGGAGCTACCCAGCCTTACTCCTGAGAGCTGCTGCTGGACTTGAACCGCCAAGCCCGTGGGCCGCAGTCTCACACTCAACCACTTACGCCACCGGGGCTCAGCCTGACTTTTTCTTACATACTTTGGACATATTATCCGGAGAGATGAGTCCCTGGAGTAGGGCATCGTGGTTGATAAAGTGGAGAGGCAGCAGTGAAAAAGGGGAAGGCCCTCCGTGAGACGAATTTATAGAGCGGCTGCGTGAACGAGCTCAGGCAAATGAAACTTAGGAGGACTCAGTAGCGTGCAGTATTTTGTTCCGTTGTGCATTGAGCTGCTATAGGTTGGAGTAGACTCAACGACACCTAGAACCACCTAATAACAGGAACATAATACAGGACAGTTTCTCCCCTTTGAGGTAGCTCTATTCCTAATAATAAGTGTTCTCCTCAAAGGCAGGTTGTCCCTCCTGGCTGACTCGGGATCTCAGAAGTGAAATTACTCTCTCAGAGACAGGCATATAGATCCCTCCTCTGGTCCTGAATTTCCATTGACATTCATTGAACACCCATGAAGAAGTATCTATTAATTTCTGTTAACCTTAGAAAATTGCTATAGCAGGAAAAATTGAGGGCTCTCAGCTTGGCACTCTGAATGCAAAACTGACCCCAGCTGAGAGGAGGAGCTCCTCTGAAGAAGTGATTCTAAAGATGTATAGATAAGGATCTTATGATAGATGGATCATAAGCATGAGAAAGACATGCAATTGTATTGCTAAAGTTTCCTCATACATTGACACTATTTAAGATTTTGATATACACAAGTATCCCGACATTTTACTTTTGTTACATTTAGAGGTATGCCTATGTCCTGTATAGTTTTCTCATTGATGGTCTTTGTTAACTCTGGGATTTATATTTAAGCATTGTGGGAACAGGTCCGGCATGCAGAAAGTGAGGGTGATAGAGACAACCAAAATGCACACGGATTCCAGATATCAGACTCGACAGCACAGCTGACTTTATTACAGCTTTTGCAAGTCTTATATATGCCTCATTGACTGATCAGTTGACTTCGTTCACATATTTTCTTATTCTCAAATACATCCTTATAAGGTCATGGGTTTGCAGCACGAAAAATGATAGCCACACACTGTGGGCTATGTAAATGAGGTGCAGCTGGCTGAGTCAGCCCATCTAATTATCTTACAAGACTATTTCATCGAATCACATTACAAGACCAACCACCTAATCGTACTACAGGACACTATCATCCAATTGTATTATAGGACCTGACCGTCTGTGTTAGCCCAGGTAAACTAGAGAAACAAACTCATAGACACACATATGGATATAAGGGAAAGGTTTATATGCAAGAGGAATGTGACATTGAGAAAACATCCCAGCCCAGTCCAGTTCAAAGTCATGCATGCAATATTAGCCCATATGCCCAATATCAGGCTATAGTCTCCTTCCGACTCACAAAATCACAGGCCAGTGGGTGCAGTAGCCAGGTGTTGGCAGGAGCCAGGATGGCTCCTCACTTCCAGGGTTCAGGGTCCATCAACAGCATCCAGTGGAGATAGAAGCAACTCAGCTCTGGCAGGGGTCTCCATGCAGCTTCTCCAGCTTCAGAGGTCCGGTTCCACCAGGGCAAGGCCATGCGGCTTCTGCTCTGGCTCCTCCTGCTCTGGGACACTGCCATCTCGTCTTGTCCATAGTTTGTTGTCTCTGAGACTAACTCCCAACAACTGGGGAGATAGCTTCTCATCTCCATGAAGGAAATATCGCGAGATTTCCCAGAAGACTCAGGAGAAAGCCATGCCCACACTGAGGCCTCATTGACTACTCAATGACTATCTCCAGATTAACAGGCTAGACTCCACCCCTAATTATTAATTTTAATCATGAAATTAACATAAGCACATGACCGCAACACCTAATTATATTACAGAATATTAGCCATACTAGGGAGAAACTAGAAGCATTGTGATAGGCTGTGTTTCAGAGATTAAAGCGGAAAGTTGTCAGAAGAACTGACCTGGCCTCTTATTTACCTGGAGACTGGCGTTTTTTTCAAGGAGTCATAGAAACGAAGGATTTCTAACGGCTTTGACATGACTCAAGAACAGAATACTCCAGGAGACTTGAAAGCACCGGTTCCAGCTACCTAAGGCTGTGGATACCCAGCGGCTTCAAGACTGCTCAAGGAGATGCAGCCGCATCCTGTGCTTTCTATACCTCTTCCCCAGATCTACAGGTCCTGCCAGGAACGCCCACACAAAGTATAATTCATCTTGAGTTCATTTTTGTACATGGTGTGAGGTTTCGTTATTTTGCATGATTTCCCAATTCAATGTTTTATGGCTCACCTTTGTGGAAGATTGCTTGCCTGTAAGTACTTCTGGTATTTCCATTTTGTTCCATAGGTGTAGGCACCTAAAATGTACCAGTACCAGGCTGTTTTGGCTACTGTGACTGTGAAACAGGTTTTGATTTTGTCTAGTGTGAACTTGACTACTCTGCTCTTTTTAAGGAATTCTTTGTTGAGCCTATATAGTCTATCCTCTTTCTTGTCCATGTGCAGCTGATAGTTAGTTTTTCCATTTATTTTAAAAATGAAGTTGGAATTTGGTTCGGATTTGCAAACTTGTTGGATTAAGGTACCCATGGTCAACAGTGGGAACCATCAGCCATGTCTCAGGAGAATGATTGGGTTTTCCTTCCAGGAACAATGACAATCTCTAAAAGCTACAGGAGGATTATGACAAGTCAGCATCAACTCAATGATGTAATTCTGTGTTTTATGGGTAATATTGATATTTTCACACTATTAAGTTTTCTTACAAATTCCTTTCAAATGAGGAGTTTTTTTTTTCTCATTGTGCAGGTCTCTTTTGGGTTCTTCTAGTAGTAGCCTGTAGTTTTTCTTCATGCAGATCTTTGATTAGATTTATTCTAAATTCCTCTTTTGTGTCTTTATTGTAATTTGTATTTTTTAACGTCTTTTTCAAAGTTTTCTTCAGTGATATACAAGAATCTAACTGGTGTCCATTTGCTAATCTTGTATGAATCTCTCAATTGTTTTAAGCAAATTTTAATGCTACTTTGTATTCGTTTGTATTCACTCGGTTTCTTTTTCTCCACCCCATCCCCCAATCTGCCTAATTATTCTGGATCAGATTTATAATATGTCATTGAATAAAAACAGTGTCTGATTCTCATTCACAGGGGAAATGTTTGCAGTTTTTCTACAATGAATAAGATGCTGGTCATTTGTATATATCATATGGGCTGTCATGTGTTAATATGGTTCCTTTGAATCACTATTTTTGTTGGAGTGTTTTTACCAGGAATGAGTGTTGGATATTGTCAAATGTGTGTCTGCAGCTACTGATATGATCACATAGTTCCTATTCCTTGTCTTGTTTATGTGGTGGACTACAATGATCATTTTTCTAATGTTGAATCATTGACTGTGGTTTTATTTCCTTTGGGGATCTTTACCTGTTTTTGATATCAGGGTTATAAAATAAGTTCATAAAATAAACTTCATAAAATAAGTTCAGGACTTTGGCATCTTTTTCTTTATTCTGGTGTAATCTGTGGAGAGTTGGTGACAGTAATTCATTGAATTTTTAGCAGAACTCCTCTGTGAAGCCATTTGGTCGTGAACATTTCTTGGTGAGAATTTTTTGGATGACTTGTCCTATTTCTTCTTTTTTTTTAATAAGTCTGCTAAAGTCTTCTACATTATTTCTAGCACTCTGTTATAATTCTTTTCATTCTATTTGCATCTGTCATTATGTCCCCTTTTGCATCCATAATTCAAGACCAACAGTAGGCAAATTTTTTAGGGAAAAACCAATCCATTCCTCACAACTTAAAAAACATTCAAGAGTCATCAATAGTCTTAAAGGAAATGAAATCACCATTATCTAAATAACATCTTTTCAAAATTTCAATATTACTTCAGAGCCACATGTCCATACCAGAGAAACAACTGCTCTCATTGGTTTTTTTGCCAGTTTTTGTTGTTGTTTTCTGATTCATTTACTTTTGTTCTACTTTTTATGATTTCTTTTCTCCTGTCACTTGCGGATATATCTTATTGCCTTTGTTTTTGTTTGAATCTATCGTATTAAGGTAATGATTTTAGACTTTTCCTCTTTTTTCCCAAATGTTTGTAAATTTCTGTAAATTGATGTATCCCAAAAGCTTTTGTATGTTGTGTTATTATTCTTATTTGTTTCAAAGAATTTTAAAGTTTAACCTAATTCAATCTATTACCCAGTCATTTTACAGTAGTATGTTGCTCCGTCTCTGTATAGTTTATTTTCCTCCCTTGTTCTTTCTATTATTGATTTGGTTTATAAAGTGGTGGTCTGAGGAAATAAATCGTTAGATCTCAATGCCTGTTCTTTAAATTTATTATGGTTTGTTTTGTGGCATGTAATGGGGTCTATTTTAGAGTCTATATGGGCTAGAGAAAAATATATACAGCACTATTGTTATATGGAATGTTATTAATGTCTAGGTCAAGCAGGTTCTTTAGCTCTGGTGCTTCAATTTCTTTTCTGATAATTAGTCGTCCGTAAAGAGTGGTGTATTGACATCTCCTTCTACTAGAGGTGTCCTGCTTATTGCTCTCAAAATTGGTGGGGGCTTGTTTGATTGGTATAGTTCAAGGGTCTCCCATTGCTTGTGTATAAGTTTATGTCTTCTTGTTCTTTGGTCCTTTAATCATTAGATTATTCTGTCTGATATCTCGTGATTCTATTTCCTTGGACTGTTTCATCAGAGATCAATACAGCCAGTCCTCCTTTTTTATGGCTGTCATTGACATGGTAAATTTGGTAAAATTTTCCCTATCTCTTTATTTTTAGTTTATTTTTGTCTTTAAGTTTAGTTATGTCTCTCATAGGCAGCATATTGATGGGTCATGTTTTTCACTCCAGCCTTCTACTCTATATCTCATGACTAGTACATTTAATTCATTGACATTTACTGTCATTATTGACATATATGGGTTTGTTACTGTTCTTTTGCTATGTATGTAAATATATGTATGAATTTTGTGATTTTATTGGTGGTTTTGCTCTTTCCATATTCTGCAGGTCTTATTTATCCAAATTTTTATTTATTTCTCTAGTCTGGAAACAGCGATTGTATAATACTGCTTCATGTGACTGATCTATGGACTGACATGATATATGTATTTTGTTGTTGTTGTTGTTGGCATCACTGCCCTGGTGGTGGGAGTAGGAGGCCCAGCCTTTGCTCCTAGGAGCCGGAATCGAACCTCCATCCCAGTGGGCCACAGTCCCATGCACAACCACTATGCCACCAGGGCTCAGCCCATGATATATGTTTAACTACAATTTTAAAAGAAGGTATTTATTAAAAAGAAAGCAAATTTGTATGCCAATGCCATTTACTATAGTTAGAATTGAGTTAATAGAATTGAGTTATTGAGTATTTTCAACCAGTTGAACATGGTACACAAAGAAAACAATTAAATACTTATATAATCCTGCTTTATTTGAATAAACAACAAAGATTTTTAAAATATTTTAATATAGTGAACAACTAAATATGAAAAAATAAGTAAAAAAAACAGAACATGGAGATGTTTCATTATTGCCAACTACATAAAATGAAATGACAGCAGACTAAAACATGAAATTTGAAAAACTTTATAGTCATTCTAGCTATATAAAAGTATTAAAGGGGATTCAATTTGTTTTCATTTTTCTTCTTTGCTTTATATATTTTCTATATATTTCTGTATTTTTAAAAAATGAGTATGTATCTCTTATTACCATAAAAAGCAGCAAAAGAGAGAAGATGAAATAGTGAGGAGAAAATATTTTTTAAAATTTAACAAAAGTTAGCCAGCTAGGGTGCAGTGAAGCAATGATGAAACATACAACTTCTTCTAGTTCATAAAAGCTTCCTCTCGCCAACTATCATGATCCTAATTCTACCTTATAAATCCAGCTGGACTGGAAGAGGTACACTTGTACCTATGGAAACTGGAAATACAGGAAACTCAGGACAGATGAACCGCTCAAGACCAGTAGTGAGAGTGGAGGTGCTGGATGGGTAGATGGAAGGTGGGGTAAAGAGGGGGAGACAATTACAAGGATCTACATATAGCCTCCTGTGGGATGAAGACAGAACTTTTCCACAATTATTATACTCTAAAATATTAAGCAAGCAATTTGCCAACATTTTGTGTGTTAGCCATTCTCACTGAAACTCCCAATCTTATGAGGTCTTTGTCTGACTGAAGATAAAGCTAAGATAGAGGATCTCCCTGATGCCCCCAGTTATCTGAGGGCTTTGCATGACTCAAGTTAGGATAGTGATCTGCTTCCCTCCAGGCCTATGGGTGGGATTCAAGAGTCATTGTCAATGAGCCCCAACAATGTAGACCTGTTCATCTACCCCCAGGAGTCTGAAGTCCCTCCTTATCACATTCCTCTCCTCTTAGTCATGAGTCACCTCTAAGCCATTATCATCTTATAGCCCTTAAGACAGCCCCATCCTGACCAGTGACTAGAGAAATTTTGTGTCCCCTGTTAGGCTACTTAAACGGGGAAAAATAATGTTCGCTCGCTCTCTCTGTCTCCACATGGACCACCATACAGGGCGGAGGTGAGCATGTAACCCTCGTGTTGTGTATGTCTGACTCTCATTGTTATTTTCTTTCTCTCTCTGTCATGATCTCTATATCGTTACTATAATAAATAATAATCACTGCACAGCTACCTGTTGAACCCTTGCTGTGAGTATATCAGAGAAACTGATCACTCCCTGATAACTTTCTATCTGTAAAATGACAGTGGAGGAGTAGGGAAAAGGAGACGTCGGGCAGTGTAAATATGGGAAAATAATAATAATAAATAAATTATCAAGGCTTCATGAGAGAGGGGGTTCAGGAAAGGAGGGGAAAAGTCAAGGGCTCAAGTAGAAAGCAAATGTTTTGAGAATGATGATGGCAGCAGATGTACAAAGTGTTTGACACCTTGTATGGATGGATGGATGGATGGTGATAAGCCTTGTATGAGCCCCCAATAAAATGAAACTGTGACAAGAAAAACTGTTACAATTAAAAGAAAACTGTAACAAGAGTTCTAGTTAAAATAAATCAAGATAATTTGAAAATATTGTCATCTTTCAAATTTCTGTGCAAAGATTATTTTTACTATGAAGATCTCTGTTTATAATTGCTTTATAATTCCTTACAAGATAAAATATTAGTCTATCAGGTGCCAGCATGCCCCAGGGAGCTAAGCATTCATCTGATAATAGAGATGTTGGCCATTAGAACCCATGTAGTGACTGCACAGGAGAAAGATCTAGGACTCTGATGCTTTGGAGATCACAGACAAGACAACCTTCTAGGGCAATTGTAGTCTGTCACGTAGGGACACAATGAAGTGATATTAGCCATGGATATATATTGACTTACTTCCCTTTCATCCTTAAGTATGAGGAAGCTCTGGCACAAATATTATTCTGAGGAAGAATATTCATTCATGCTATCCTATCCTTTTCATGCGCCCCTAGCTCGTTGTCCTTTTAATTTGAATTTTTGCATTTTTCACATCTGTTCCATGATGTTACAGATGATGCTGCCACATTAAAAAATGTGAATAAGCTACAATACATGAAAATAAGTTAAAAGAATATCACAAAAGAGAGTTGAATAGTTACTTCATATTGGGACATACATTTTAAATTATGACAACCTAAATTTAATCAGGTTTTATCTTATATTTGCACTGTGAAAAAATCTTGAGATTGCTGTTGCTGAAGCATAAAGTTTATGGGAATAGCTAGAAAAGGAGGCCAGGAAAAACTGTCTGATCTCTTGGGAAAATGAGCTAATTGGGGTTCAGAAGGACTTTCCACTATGACTAGCAATCAAAGTTCTTCTGATTATGAGATTTGTCTGTATACTCATTTCTCAGTGGCAGCTTCCTCTTGTGAGTAAAAAAATTCTATTCTTTTCTATGAAATGTTGAAAAATGCTTCTGCCTCTAGTATAAAACACATTTACCAGAGATGAGAAGACATTACAGTATGGGAGGATAGGGTGAATACATTTAACCACCTCTTCTGGTAATGCCGTGTGTCTTACGGTTTACCACATGAGGTGAAAGCTTCTTTATGGGTGTCACAAATTTGTTTCTCTCAAGTATTTTCAGAAAGTTATAAAACTCTTCTCTAGGATATGTTCTTTCAAAACTGTTACCAAAGATGCTGGCTTTGTAACATATTTTAATCACTTTTAATTGAAAGCATATCTGGAATACTCTTGCATCTCTGTGATATAAATGTTTCATGCCTTTTATAGTAAAACCATGTATTCACTAATTTTTAAATGCTTCGAAAATTTTCCCAAAGCAGAATTAAAATTGTGTTTATGGTGCGTCCAGAGAAGGTAAATAAGGTTTTAGAAAAATAAAAATGTATTCTTTAAATATTCACATGTTTTAACTGAAGTACCAACACTGGACTATCCCAATGTGGTTTAAAAGATTTTAACATCTATCTTATGAACTCTTATAAGAAACAAAATTAGATATAGTTACATAATAGATGAGCTTTAAAGTGTTTTTGTCCACACATGAAGCTTGAAAACTTTATGATTTATTGGTAACAAATTAGATTTTTGTTATTATCTTTACAAAATGAGTATTATTTGATAAGTTACATTTTGTTAGAGAGGTTACATTAGATAGATGCTATGTTAAATAATATATTGAAATTACTATATCAAAAAACTGGAATTTAATGAGAACCACTGTGTGAACTGTTCATTATAACCTTATATTCCCATATATATATATTGAAAAAATTGTTTTCAAACATGCATACTACATGAATATGTCTTCTGTGTAAGATTTAGATTTCTTAAAAGAAAGGGAAAATAAATTGTTTAGAAATCCTACCTCTTTATCAGAGGTAACTACTGTTCACAATTGATTTTTACCTCCTCTTTTCCTTTCTCAGGTTGTAATGAGCATTCCTCCAAACCTAAAACTTCATTTTCATAGAGTTCAGACTCTCGGTCAGATTTGTGAAACAATAAAACCCTAACAGATATGTTTCTTGATTATAAACTATGAAATATGCCCTCATTCTATCCAAATGGGTGTCTCAGTTTACAAACATTTTCTGTATGGACACAATGAACTGTTCTAGAATGCCCATTCTTTGCAGTGCTATTGATAATTTGTTACGATACACTCCAGCACCATTGCACATTCAGTAAAATCCAAATAAATATTCTTATGTTCTCTACTTTAAGTCAAGATCGACCTAACATTGCATCTACTATCTCTTATTCCATGTCCTATTCTGAATCTGTCCTGAATTTTCTGACAATTTCATGTCCATGTCAATTTTAATTGTTCTTATATTATCGTCAGGGGAATTGTACTTGCATATGATATTAATTATATTATTCAATCATTTAAAAGTTGTATTTGGATTCTGTTTTATTAGAATAGGCACAAAGATGAATATCTTCCAGTTCGTCAAATTTTGGGTTTACCCTTTCAAATGTTTTGGAATAAGTGAGAGTATACTTCAGCACTGCATCAGTTGTGAAAGTTTTCTATATGTATTTCATCATTTCCTGGAACTTTGTGTTTTCCACCTTTCACTGTAGCTTACACTTCCTCCTTCACTACTATTGGCTATTGACCATGATGTTGCCTCTTGAAATGGTTGAAAGCTAACTAATTCTTTCTGGTACGAGGACTCTATGTATTCATTCCATTGTCTCTGGATGCTTCCTGGAACACACAGCATTCTGATAATAGGATCATTCAACATTTCAACCGAAGGCTTAAATTTTGTAATTTAGTCTTCTAAGCTTGAAAATTACTAAGAATTTTACTTCTTTTTGGTTGTCTTACTGTGTATTTTTGCAGATTTCATTACAGTAATTTCATTTGTCATCTAGCACTTGTCTTTAAAATCTCATGATCAATTTACTTTTCATCATTTTTTCCATTCACTTTAGTTTCTCTACACTTAAAAGAAAGTTTCTTTTCACCTGACCTCAATTTTTGTCTTTTCTTTCTTTCCTGTTTTATAACAACCCTTTGCTTTCCTTATTTATGATATTGTTGAGGCCGTCCCATAGCTCACCTGGTCTTTGTTCAGTCATACACAATGTGTTTAATCTCTTCTCCAGATAGTATATACATTCAGTTAGAATATACTCAAGGCCATATTTTGGTCTTCATTTTTCTTTAGTTTGAACTTGAACTTGCATATGATCTGTTTCACAGTTGACTGATGATATTGAGTTTCTCCAGCTTCTCATATCAGATGTAGCCAATTTGATCCCTGGAAAGGTCTGTGTGTACAGTTGCTCTTGAAGCAGCTTCAAAGGGATTATTTTCAATGAATGAGCTGTTGGTCTTAGAAATCTCTTTCCTATGCTCTTCAACACTGTTTCTAGCACCAAGGCTGTTGTTTCCAACCAGAGATTAACTCTCAAATATCTGATACCATCCTTAGTGACTATAACACTGGACTTAACCATAGCAAGGGTTGTGGTGAGAATGTGGGGGTCAGCACTCTTCCTTCTGCTGTGAGTAGCATCAGTATCTGTCAGAACTGACAGCAAAGAACTAGCTCCTAGCAAACACAACAGCACAGTGTTTCCCAATAGCTTTACAACTTAGTTTTAGGTAAATATTTTAGTCTACTTTTATTTATTTCATGTTTTATGAAAAGAATATCTTAAAATGAATAATATCTACCAACTTATTCCCCCACTGAAATAATATTTTCTCAAAAATTTGAATGGTTGCCTTTTTAAAATGTTAAGTTGAGAGAGAAAGGGCAGATGTTAACACTTTGGGATCCTTTATCCTCTTTATTTGATTGACTGTAACTTTTAAATTAACAGTTGTTTTGCTTCTCTATAATAGGTTTTTAAAAAAATATCTTGTTATTATAGGAAAACCCCCCTAAAACAGTTATGAAATGTAACAAGGGAATTGTGTGCACGTTTTACCTCAACCTCCCCTAAGCGCTATTGTCTTCATAACAAATTTTTTTATTTTCATTTTATTTCAGAGTATCGTGAGCCACAAAAAAGTACTGTGGGGCTGCATGTGACTTGTGGGCTGCCAGTTTGACACCCCTGCTATATAGGATAGGTATGGGAAGCATACCTGAGCAGAGAGCAGTGGGACCAATGATCCAGGGAGACCTGGGAAGTAAGGGTGGTGTGGGAAGTGAGTGATGAGTAGGCTGTGCCATGGACAGGGGAACAACTGGGGTGAGACAGACAGCCAAAGTGGGGGTGGGTGGGGGGTGTCACGGTAATCCCTAACTAGCCAGGAGGAGGTGCCAAAAGACAGAAATAAAGGGAAAGTGACAATGGGGTGGGAGGAAGGTAAAAGGAAATGGAGGATGGACAAAAGAAGCAAAGCAATGGATAGAAGGAAAAAGATCTTGGTGTACATATGTAAATACATTAATACACAAAAATGAGATGTTGGCTCATATACTTATATTTATATGGCAATATAATGAGGTAAGGCATGAACATTGGACCTCTGCTCATACTCTCCATTAAGACAAGAACACTTTGTTCTAACCAGTAAGCTGTCTGAGATGTTCAACCTCCCAATGCAATCACTGAAGACAAAATGGGTGCATAAGCAATTGTGCTGAAGAAGGCAGATGGTGCCCGGCTATTAAAAGATATAGCATCTGGGATCTTAAGGACTTGAAGTTACACGATCCACCATTCAGCAGTGGAGGAACAAGTCCACATGGAAAAAGCATACTGCTGGTTGTGATCATGAGAAGCCATGGGACCAGGTAACAGGCATCATCAGATACATAATAAACAAACAAAAATATATTGCTGAGAATGAGGGGGGATGGAGCAGAGATCAAAAGCCCATCTGTAGACAATGGAACAGAGAGGGCCACAGGAAAGGGATGAGTCACCAGGGTGCAGTAAAGCATCAATGAAACACACTATATCCCTCTACTCCCTTGAGGTTTCCTTCCACCACCGCCCGCCCCCCTCCCCCCCCCGCCTCCACTAGCCTGAAACCAGTGCCGCTTCCCCATTCAGACTAGACTGGAATAGGTATAGCAAGGAATGGGAGCTCATGACAGAACCAGAATCTAGGAACAGGAGTGGGAATAATGATACAAGAAGAGTAGGAAAATGATGAATAGAGGAAGGACAAAGGGGGAGCCAATCCCAATGATCATACATAATCATACACCCCTTACAGGGATGGAGGAAGGGAGACAGCAGTCAGTGTGAGAGATGAAAATAATCACAAGGTACAATCTATCAGAGGGTTGAGAGGCTTGGGGAAGTGAATAAAAAAAAAGAGCTGATCCCCAGGCTCAATAGAAAGTAAATGTCTAGAAAACATATGTACAAACATGCCTTAATCAATTGAACTATGGATTGTGATAAGAGTTATACAAGCCCCCAATAAAAAGATTTTTTAAAAAAAATACTGTAGACTTCTCAGATCTTTACCGATATGTTTGACTTGAAAGGGTATATTTGCTATTTTATAACTGAAATAATTTAAATAAAAATATTCCTACCTGTATACTTTATCATCTCTCCACGTGTGCAGCCCTTCAGAATTCCTCAAATAAAATTTTTTGAAGGGCTGCTTACATGGAGGGGAAAAAAAACTGTATGACTGGGAAAATTTGTTAGTAGAAATAGCATTTTAAACTTGACATTGTTAGATATATGCTGTAGCTTTATTTTAGTTGCTTTATGGTTGTGTTTTCCTCTTGCTTATCATTAGTTATTTGTATTTCTATATTATATTATTCAAATGGCTAAATCAATCTATAGAAAATTGATTACTTTGTTCTTATTTCACCTCTCCATCTTGATGAGTAAGCTTATCAATTCTGATAGCCTGTGAGCTGATTTGCTAGGAGTCATCACCATCTTCTGCAGGTGATCTCTTTATGTTGCTGTTGCTGCTGCTACTGAATTGGGAAAGTTTTAATTGCTCTGTTACATATAACAGTGATAGCAGTCCTTTCTGGTTCCCCATTTCAATGTGAAAATCCGATCCTAAGTCATGTAATATGGCATTTATTTATTTATTTATTTATTTATTTATTTATTTATTTATTTATTTATTTATTTTGGGGGGCATCACTGCTCTCCGGTGGTGGTAGTAACAGGCCCAGCCTCACTGCTGGAATCGAACCTCCCTCCCAGCGGGCCTCAGTCCCACGCACAACCTCTACGCCACCGGGGCTCAGCCCAGCACTTATTTTTATAGGTGTCGGTTTACAAAACATCTTTATCATGAACAACAAAAACCTTTATATTTATTCTTTGATAAATAATGAGTAAAGAAAAGAAAAAAATAATGAGTAAAGAATTTCAAAAAGCAACTTACAAGCCTACTGCCCTCAAGTCGATTTGGACTCATAGGAATTCTATAAATCAGAGTGGAGTATCCTCTTTGCATTCCCAAAGTTGTAAATCCTGAGAGCAGAAAGCCTCGTCTTCTCCTTTGGGGTAACTGGTAGTTTCAAATGACTGACTTTGTGGTTAAGTGTCCAACCTGTAACCTAGTACACTATCAAGGCTCTTTAAAGATACTTGAATTCTCATGAATATTTCTTTCTATTTTAACTTATCAGTATTTTGAATTACATTGATCATTTCAAAGCTTTTGAATCATTATAATTTTGATTGAAAAGCACTATTAACTCTATATTAAATTTTTTAATTTGAAACATTTATGGATATTGTTAAAGTTTTATTTAAGAATTTTATATTGATGTAAATGTGTTCACAAACTTAAATATTGCTTTCTCTTTAGGATGTTTTTGGAAATTTCTATCTCCCAAGTCTTAGTCAATCAAACAAATTTCTATTTTTATTTTGATAATGCTTACAATTTCTATATTAAATATCTCATTTCCTAGTACGAAACTTTCAATTTTAAGCTACATTTTAATTACTTGTAATTATATTGTTCTAGGTGACTAGCACTAATTTGTGTGCATAATATACCGCTATCAAGAATCACAAACCCTGGCATGTTTGTGATTACATTCGACATCCTATTTGCCATAATTATACCATTAAAATATTTAATTCTAAATAGCTAAGTTTCTAAAAATTTAATAAGAATCAGCAAATCATATTTTATGCAAATAACATTCATATTCACATTTTTGTGCCAATCACACCCTCCCCCATGGGGTATTTTTGTAAGTGAACTCTGGTAATTTAATTTTTATTTTACAGCTTGTAAAAACATTAGCATAGCATGATTATGAAATACCTCAAGGGGGGCACGGTTGGTAAAAAATGTAGAATTGTGTTACTTGCATAAAATTACAATATTTAGAACATACAATAATTTTGATGGATTTATTTGGTCCCACGTTTTTCTCCTTTGTTCATTTTTTACTTAAATAAATATAATTCTACCACTAGCTTAATATCAGGGCTATATTTACTCAATCATAACAAGTGCAAAAGAACCATTTCTTACAACAGAATATCTTTCTAAATATAGAATAATATGTTTAAAGAACAGTCTCCTTTTTCTTCTAGCTTCAAATGTTTTAATGTGAATTGCATTTCAATCTAATCATTAATGTCCAGTAAAATACCTATTCCATCCTTCTTCTCTGGAAACTTAGAATTTTTCCTTTGTCTTTTGCCTTTTACGTTTTATAATATTATGAGATGTTCTCGTGGCTTTCTCCAAACCCTGTTCACTACTTGCAGAGATAGAGTGTTTTTAATCTGAAGGCACATCTGTCATCAGTTTCAACTACTTCTTAATTATTATTTTGTTTAATATTCCTTCTTTGGTATTACTGAAGGCAGATGAGATCAAACCCTGTTTCCTTAAAGGTCCAAAGGAAGAAATAATTTTCTTTTTGTAATAATGTATTCCAATATTTTTCCTACTACACAAAAACTCATTTTTATATCTGGTGTAAATATGTTATTCTATAGTATAGTTCCATTGTTAATAAGGTAACATTCCCTGAAACTTGCAAATACTTTAACCATAACTAAGATTTCAGAAATTTCAAGGTAACTTTCCTCATCCAGAAATCAGTTTCTTGCTAAGAGATTCCAAGGGGAAAAAACAAGCAAATAAATAGATGCATTACGTGCATAACTCAATATCTACCTGAGGATGTCTAAGAATGAAACTGTAGCAAAGAAACATATGAAGGCAGGAAAATATATGTTTTCCAAAAGATTCATGACTAGCATAAGTACATCAGACTTTGAGTAAAACAGATTAGCCAAAAGCATCTAGATACATTATGCAGCTGTATCCAGGATTTTTGTTTTTATAATGTCATGGACAGTGCACTATGCCAGAAGAAAATAAACATTCCTCTGTTTTTGTTATTTTGTTAAGGCCCCATTATTTTGTTAAGGCCCCATAAGCAGCAGTGATCTGTAATGAATATGCACTACACTAGTTAAGGTTCAACAGTTTTCAGATAAGCTAGGAACAAACAACCTGGACTGCATTTGTCCTCAAAGCCCTATTTAGAGCACTAGAGCCATGGAAGCAGTGCCAGCCATGTTAGCATAAGCCAAAACTGCTTTGACAGTGGTCCTTCATGCACAAGCCTAGGCAGTTTGCACAAAGAGCCTTTCTCAATATCAGCCTCTTCAAAGTCAGTTTTAAAATAGCAGTCATTATTCTGATATGACCTGTTTTAGGTCTCCGGTTGAGGAAAGGAGTAGAGCAGACGTGTCATTAGTACATGTGGAATGATAAACTTACACTGCCATTGGGTCGATACTGGCTCGTGGACAGCAACCCCATAGCACCGTGTAGAACTGCCCCAGTGAGTGTCTGAGATTATAACTGTTTAGGGGAGTAGACAGCCCCGTCGTTCACCATGTGGAATGATGGGCAGCAGCAAAATGAAAAGTGTCCAGGAACCTACACACCGGAAAATTCACTGTGTGGCTTTGGTTACTGCACCTTTGCTCTGAATTTCCTTGGAAGATTTTTTTGAATATTTGACATGCAAATTCGCTTTATGTGGACTGGAATATTCCTGATTATGATCATGAGAGCTTATTCATTTTACCTTCTTTTATTGCGATGTATAATTTACATAATGAATCTGTTGCTGCTGACTTGATTCTGATTCCTTGTGATCTGACAAGACAGAGTAGAACGAAGTGCACTCTGGAGGTTCTGAGGCTTTCCTCTTTACAGCACCAGGCCTCATTCTCCCAAGAAAAGCAGGTGAGTTGTAACCATCAACCTTATGGTTAGCAAATGGTTAATCACTGCACAACCAGAGTTCCTTCGCATAGAGAAGAGTACAGGTAATGGCTTACCACAATGAAATTCCCTGGAGAGACATCTATTACCAGGTCAACAAAGACCACATTACAAACCCACAGAAGCCTCCACCACTCCCACTGCCAAACATTGCCTCCTCCCTCTTCAGAAAAGAAGCCTTCTAGAAATATACCTTAGCTTTGACTACTTTTAAAAACCCCAAAGCATTGTATCAATGTAACTGCACACAGAAACATTGTCTTCTTCTAAAGTCGTGATTGTAAGATTTATCTGTGTTGCCGACTGTGACATTAATTTCTTCATTTCCATTCATGTATAGCATCTCATGATATGACTATGTTGTATATTACTTGATTGCTATTTTTTACATTTTGAAATTATTAGGGTTAATAATACTAGTTAATATTCACATGCATGACTCAGTACACACGTGTACAAGCATTTTCTAGAGTAACTCAGCAGAAAATTGCTCAATCATAGACTATACATGAGGCTAATTTTAATAGAGGCTGTGAAATATTTTATCTACCTGGTTTTACCAGTACATAACCTTCTAGTACATTAGGAGAATTTCAATTTTAGCATATTTTCAGCATGATAATATCTAATAGTATTGTGCTTTTATCATTTTCCCCATCATTTGGTGTGTATTTAATGGTCTGCAACTACCCGATTCTCAATTAAATGGGTCAAATTGTATATGTGGATTAGTGATATGAATAGTTTTTCCTGCGACATCCCAGTTTAAATCTCTTGATTTTTTTATTGGATGATTTTCTCTTATCTTTTCATAGGTCTTTAAATAAGAGCTATAAATTTGTGGAGAGGGGAATTCACTTAAAATACCTTTTTTTCTCTCTGTTGCCTTATTCTTGTTCTCTTAATATTATTTTAACATATTTTTTAAATTTTATTGGGGGCTCTTACAGCTACTACAACATTCAGTACATCATTTGTATCAAGCACATTTGCACACATGTTTCCACATACATTTCCTAACATTTTCCACTTGAGCACTTGATACAAGCGCCTCTTTAAAAAAAAAACACCTCCCCTTTCCCCTCCCCCACTTTTTTTAAATGAATCATTTTATTGGGGGCCCCTACAACTCCCATCACAATCCCTAACAACATCAGTTGTATTCAGGCCACTTTTACCCACTCACTGCCATCAGCACTCTCAAAACATTCTCCCTCCCTCCAGGCCCCCATCATCAGCTCCCTATATTACCCTTCCTCCCCCCCTTCCCCTTGAACCCTTAGTAATTTACAAATTATTTTTTCATCCTGTACACTGTACAATGTGTCCCAATACTCACTTTCCTGTTGTCCGTGCCCCAGAGAGGAGGCTACGTGTAGATCCCTGAAGTTGGTTCTCCCTTTCTATTCCTCCATCCCTCCACCCTCCTGGTATTACCACTCCTATTACTAGTCTTGATGGATCATCTATCCTAAGTTTCCCATGTTTCCAACTTCACTGTACATCTCCTGGTCTAGCTGGATTTTATATGGCAGAATTGGGGTCATGATAGTGGGTGGGAGGCAGCATGGGAACTAGAGGAAGGTTGCATATTTCATAGCTCCTACCCTGTATCTTAACTGACTCATCTCCTCCTTGTAACCCCTCTGCAAAAGAATGTCACCTCGCCTATTGATGGGCTTTGGGTCCCCAATCTATACTCCTCCTCATTAATAATAATATAATTTTAGCTCCTTCATGCTTGACACCGGATCCCTTCACCACCTCATGATCACACAGGCTGGTGTGCTTCTTCCATGTGGGCTTTATTGCTTCTGAGCTGAATGGCCGCTTGTTTACTCAAGCCTTTAAGTCCCCAGATGCTATATCTTTTGGTAGCCGGGCACCATCAGCTTTCTTCACCACATTTGCTTATGCACACATTTGTCCTCAGGGATCATATCAGGAAAGTGAGCCTGCAAAGTTGTGCTTTTGAGTTCTTGAAGCCTGATATCTCATCCCTTTGACACCTCATGATTCCACATGCTAGTGTGCTTCTTCCATGTGGGCTTTGTTGCTTCTGAGCTAGATGGCTGCTTGTTTACTTTCAAGCCTTTAAATCCCCAGACGCTCCATCTTTTGATAGCCGGGCACCATCAGCTTCTTCACCACCTTTGCTTATGCACACATTTGTCTTCAGTGATCGTGTCGGAAAGGTGAGCATATTGGAATGCCAATTTAATAGAACAAAGTGTTCTTGAACCGAGAACATACTTGAGTGGAGGTCCAATGCCCATCTGTTGTCCTACTACTAACCCTATAAGTATACACATTAATCTCTTTCCCCATCCTCACTTATAAATATATGACCCTATATACATATCTGTATTTGAACTTCTATAAATGTTCATTATCCCCCAGTTCCTTCCTCTATTTCCATTTGCTTCCCTCTTGTCCCACTATCATGCTCATTCTACATTTGGGTTTCACTATTTTTTCTCTGTTACATTAGTCTTAATCAATCCCTATTGGCTTTCTCTCACCCACCTTGTCCCTGCATTTGTATCAATTGTTACTCCCTTTTTCCTGGGCTGGTCGACATCACCTCCTTTCTCCTTCCTCCCCCTCTTCAATGTCTCCTACCCTGGAGCCATCAGACTTGTCATTTTCACCTCCAACCTCTTAGTCCAGTCTATCTTGTCTAGATAGACCTGTAGAGGTAGCAATATGTACAAGAAAGGTCTCCTAAAATGGAGCAACTTAAGCCAATAAAACAATGATAACAACAGCAAGAAACCCCCTCAATGTACTATACAATATGTAACAATAATAAAAATAATAATAAAAATAATAGCAATATAAGAACCTGTATAAAGTTTCAGGTCTGTTGTTGACCTCCTAAAGTGACCCCTGGTTGAGTCAAATGGGGTGCCAATACCTTGGCCCCAAAGTATATCCTTGTCACTCCATCTGTGACTCTACGCTCTGCTGCACACTCTTAGTCCTTTGCATTGGTGTGGTTTTTTCCGGCAGGGTATAATCTTGACCTCGCTTCTTCTTCCTGGCCCCAATAGGCCTAGGGTCTGCAAGGGTAGCCGTATTTCTTAGTGGGGCTGGCCGTGCAGTCCTCTTTGTGCAGGAGCTGTTCTGAGTGGGATTATTACCCTGAAGGCTCAGTGGGCCAGGATGCACATCATTCTCTCTTCCTCCCCTTTCATTTGTTCTCATGTGCTCTGATCAGGCATATCTCACTCCCCAAGCTTCAGCTTCAGTGCTGGCCTCCAAGGCAACTTCCTCTGGTAGAGAGGTGGCTGCCCCTATAGTTGGGGTTGGAGTTGTGTTCTCAGGCCCCTCCAATGGTTCTCCACTCCATGCTGTCGTGGTGCATTCACATGCTGGGTCTCTGTGTTTAAGTTTGGTCCCTCTTTCCCTGTGGAGATATTAAAAAACTTTTAAATATTATTGTCACCCAATTCATAGAGCTTTGCATCTTGGTCAGTGTGTTAATGGATATACAAGTAGGCATCCATGTACATGTGACATATGAAAGAAAATTTTCCCTGTCCAAATAGCTAAATTATTTTCTTATATTAACTTCTAGAATCTTTATTAGTTTGGCTCTCAGTTTGTGAACAGTGTGATCTGAGGGTCACCCCATATGTTTTTGAAATTGTGTTCCTTTACTCATTGCTCTAGTCTCTGACTCTTTAACAAGTGCCCTCCTATGCCTCGGTCTACTTTGGGGCTCTTAATTCTCTTTTATGTGTCCATTTGTCTATCCTTATTCAAATTCACCACATTCCCTACTATTAGAGTTTTATAATTATCTTCATATTGGTAGAAAAAAACCATGCCACTCATTTTCTTCGCTAAGGGTTCTTCATTATAATCTGTCATCTAACAAAAATAATTATGTCAACTTCTGTGCGGTATTATTTCCTTGTTCTGTCAGCAAAGCTGTGCCTTGATCTATGTATGAGATCTGCAGAAGCACAATTAAGTGTTCTGGAATTCTCATTATTCTCAAAGCTATTCATAGTTTGTTACAAACCTCACAGTCGAATGCCTTGGTATAGTCTATAAAATACAAATGAACATCTTTGGGGTGTTCTCAGCTTCTGCCAAGATGCCTCCGAATTTAGCAATGATATCCCTTGTTTCACATCCTTTTCTGAATCTGTCCTGTACCTCTGGCAGCTCCATGTAAATATGCCTCTGTATCTATTGATGGATGAGATGAAGCAAGATTTTACTTGCTTCAATGTTATATCAATGTTATTGTTCTGTAGTATGAGAATACTGTTAGGTAAGCTTTGGAGTGGGTATAAATATGGACATCTCCAGTCAGTTGGAAAAACATCTGTCTTCCAAGTGCAGTGGTAGAGAGTGAGTGCTTCCAGAGCTGCTTCAGCTAGCTGAAACATCCAATGGGTGTCCTGTCAATTCCTAGAGTCTTTTTTTTGGCTAGTGCAGCTTGAAAGAATTCCTTCAGCATCAAAATTCTTGATCATATGACACAATGTGAAGTGGTGAAATTTCAACTAGTTTCTTCTAGTGCGGTGACTGTATTTTTTTAATATTCTTTTGTTGCTTCCCTCATAATTTACCATATTGCCCTTAGAATCTTTCAATATTGACACTCAAGGAGTGATTTTTTTCCCTTTAGTTCTTTCACTTTAAGATATTCTAAGGAAGCTCTTCCTTTCAGTGTTTTAACTCTAGGTCTTTTCACATTATAATCTAATATTTCTTTGTCTTCTCATCAGTACAGTAGCATCATAAGCCACGGCAAAGAGGAATTCTAGTTTTTACATCAGGGGTCTTTGCAGAGAAATATTTCCAACCAGCTCAAGTCTATGTCATAACATATAGCATAATTGTATTATTTTATTATTCAATAATTTATATTTTGTGAAGAAAACATATTTTAATGAGATATTTATGAGATGCTAGATATTTTGACTATTCACCATTTTTAGTTCAGTTCATCAGAGTTGATGCATAATTGGGAAGTTTTATTTAGTCAGCTAGTAAACTTAGGGATTTTTTTAATCCAACAAGCTAAATTTTATCATTAGGGAGCTCTCATTGGATACAGTCTACTTTACCTATACTCTCTATATATTTCTATCAAGATTTTATTTTCTTTGCCCTTTTCTTTTCAATTTCCAAAGCTTATATTGGATGGACAAACCCCAATCCAACATTATGGTCAGTCACATATAGTGAAACCTTATGAAGGGGTATTACCTCAGAGTCCTACACAAATTTTCCCATGTGTCAAGGTGATGATATAGGTCTTTATGTAATATGAAAAGACAAGGCAGTAGCCACAGAACATACATATGTTCAATGAACTTTGACTGCAGGATAATCTGATAATCTTACTCTAAACCATGAGCTAATATAAAATTTAATGGACTCAACCACCTTTTGAGAGGCTCCCAATTCCTCAATGTATCCCAATGTTCTCTTCTGCTTGGTCTCCATTCAGCCTCTAGCATCCCACCAATCTTTAAAGACTTCAGGAGGTGCATAAAGATCAAAAACTGTCAAAGAAGACGTGGTTTTACTTAGCTACCCTTAGTAGTGAAATAACAAAAAAACGAATAAGGAGAGGAAGTCTGCTTGACTAGATATATTGACTAGATGAGAGTAAGCTATGATTTTAGTTGTTGTGATACTACCTGTATCTTATCACTGACACAGCCATGTATAAAATTTTCACTCCTTAACTTTCTAGTTTGAAGCAGATAGCACAATTTCTAGTCCATGTGCTTGAAGAAAAAAAAACATGTAAAAAGACTTGCAAACTATATAGTGCTATAAAATATTAGATGAGGCTTATTTCCATTCTTGCATAATAGTAAGTCCTTCCCTATTGTATACACAAGAGGATATTTCAGACTTTTTTATGCTTGGCACACTTTTGAATATTCATATTACCTAACAAACCATTTATTAGAACTTTCATAAAAACTCATTTTTAATCTTCCACACGTAGCATAAATCCCAAGTCTTTTATATAAATTCACTAAATTTATATTCAAATAAAGTAATTATCCTTAAGTGTATATGCTTAGAATGTGTATAAGATATTTATGTAATAAAGTTTGCAGTTTTATTTGCTTTTATTTTGATGGTGAGTTATGAAGCCTCTACATTTAAGAGGAAATATATTTTCAAGCCCCAAAGCTAGGAATCTTTTATAAATATATTGAAAATGAAGTACTATTTCCCCAGTCCATTTCAGTATACAGTATTTTGTAAAATAAATACTCCTAAGTGATTTGGTTTCATCATAGTAACTGCTTAAAAACTGCCCTAAGGTTCAGCCTAGTATTGCAGATTTTGTCTGGTGGCCAATTATTATGGTCCCTTTAATGCTCTAAAACATGGGCTATAATAGACATGCCAACCTCACAGTTGCCCATGATAAAATACAGCAAATAAAAATATCCAGTTGATGTTCAACTTCTCCTATGAAATACAATGATGGCTATTTTCAATATATGTGAGCAATATGATTTGTTATGAATAATTCAAGATTGCAACTACTATTATTATTTTTTTTAATTCATTTTATTGGGGACTCATACAGCACTCATCATAATGTATACATACATACATACATACATACGTTGTGTCAGTAGTTACATCTTTTCTGGGGTGGGGTGGGGTTCTTTTTTTTTCTTTCTGATTTGTGAGAAGTAAGCCAGTTTTATAGGGCAAGCAAGTTTAGGCAATTAGCATATTGTGATCTTCAAAATTAACAAGTGAATGGCAGCACAGCTGCAAGTCAGGCTTCAGAGGCCAGGGCTGTTTACAGTTACAAAGGCGACAAACTACAAACCCCAGGCAACAAACTGCAACAGAGTTCAGGCATATCCAGCCTGTAGTCAGGTCAAGCATGTCTGGGCCAGAAGGCTCCTGACAGGTCCCCCTTTTTTATTTTTTCAAGTAATATCCTCCCGGGAACTCCGCCTGTCTTAGGTTGTCAGGACACACACTCAGTCCTTACCCGTCATCGGTCAATGGCCTTCTAATGTCACCATGGCCTGTCTTAAGTTGGTAAAGAGTGTTCCTGATCTTACCTGTCATTGGCTGTCAAGTTCAGCTCATGGAGGCAGAGGGTCTTATCATATGCTAGTCGTGTGTGCCACTCTGTTCGAGATCGCTTCTCGGCCTTTTGGCTAAGATCATGTGTAGCAACTACTATTAATATTAATTTTCTTATAACTCAATTTTGATCTTATTGCTGTATTTATTTTTACATGTCATCAGAATAAAAATTAGACTCCATTTTAGATCAAACACTATAACCTTTATCAGGTCTTTACCTGGTGATTCTTTGGTAAATATTCTTTTTGTGTGTGCACCTTTTGGCCAATTAATTCCAACGAGCATTCACACATATCAATAGCAAGTCACGAAAGTTGGGCAAGACTTACCAGCAACAACAAGAAAGAGGATGAGAGTTCCATCCCATTGCAGTGGTCAAGAAGGTCTAACTCTCTGGGCATTTAGCTGGATTTTTGTACAATTTTTATGGGTAAAGCTATAGGGTGTCCAGTCTAGTAAAGGGTGCAACTGCAAGTGTTGAATCCGATAGTCTTGGATTCCAGCCATTTTCGGTTTCCTTCGTATCAGTCACTTTTTGGTTACCTTCTTTACACTTGGTGGCCATTTTGTTTCCATGGTTACTCCATTCGGTTTACTCTATTCAGCAACCCTGGGTCCAACAGAAAGAAACACTGCCTGGCCCCATCTTCACAAGTGTTATGATTCCTGAGCCCATTTAAATCCATTTACTTGATCCATTTCATTGAGAACTTTGCTCTTTTTCCGTGGCCCTCCACTCTACCAAGCATGATGACCAAGGAGTAGCATCTCGGCATGACATGTCCAAAGTGCATGGCATTATGTCTCGCCATTCTTGCCTCTAAGGAGCATTCTCATTGTAATTTTTCCAAGACAGATATGTCTGTTCTTTTGATAATCTATTGTATCTTCTTTTTCAAGCACAGGTGTACATATGTTGTCATCATCATTTTCAAAACATTTTCTTTCTACTTGAGCCTTTGGTATCAACTCCTCTTTCACCCACCTTCTCCTCCCAATCCTTGTGATCCCATGCTAAATTATAAAGTATTGTTGTTTCCATACCTTACACTTACACTGTCTCCCTTCACGCATGTTTCTGTTGTTCGTCCTCCTCGGCTAGGGGAGGGGTGGGGGGGGTATACTTCAATCCTTGCTGTTGGCTCCCCATTTCTCCTCTTCCCCCCAACCGACCTTCCCCCTACCCTCATGGTTTCACTACTCCCATTACTATATCTGGTAGGGTTATCTTAAGGTATTGTTCACAAGCTATTACTAAGGTATACAGAGGATGTGACTTTGAAACAGATTGCTAAGCTAATAAAAGAATGCCAAGAGCACCACTCACTTTCAACTTATTTATTTACTCACTTTCAGTTCTAACTTTTGATAAAAATGAATCTTACCATATACCCCTGTAATAACCTCCACATACTCACAGGGAGACAAAACAACAGAAGGACTGGAGAAACAGCATCCTCTGTAACTTTGCCCTGACTTTGCTCCTCTATTCTAGCTCTTACAAGAGTGCCAAGATCAAACGTGGGGGAGGGAGTATCAAATGCATTCTTATTTACCAGAAAATAAGAGTCTCTACAATCTGTTTTGTAATCGAATAAGACTATTTAATTGATCTTATAATGAAAGTTCTTTATAATATAAATAGTATAAAAAGTTATATAATACTGACTAATGCAAAAAAGAATTAGCATTCACCTTCATATTTAAATCTCCTCTGGAAACATGCTTGAAAAAGTATAGAGATGTTTGATATTATCATTTCTTCAACACAAAAACAAAGCATACCCTTCAAGAAGGATTTAGTCAGCATCAAATATCTTTTAGCTATGTGGACTTTTAAAGAGGGTACTGTATTGGCCCTACCATTAAAGAATCCCATCTGGTTGGTTTCAAGCAAGAGATACAAAGGTAACTGGAAAATCATTCAAGTTTGGATATTAGGACATAGTACAAAATATGTTTTCACTGTATAGTTACTATGAGAATATAATAGGAAACAAAATTTTTTCACTGAAATTTGGCTTTGAAGGAAGTATGGGTGTTGTATGTGAGGGCGATCTGGCCGCAACATCTGTCACCCCATTGATCGCCAGGGTTGATTCAGCTGATCTGGCTGGCTAGGCTGGTGCCCACTACCTCCCTCACCACTCCACGTGCATCCCTCCGAAAGCTGCATGCCCGGTTGAAGAGGATGATCTTACCCCATAGAAGGAGGGCCATCCTTTGGTCATGGGTATACAACTAGCTGCACTCTCCTGCTAGGACCTCCAAACAAGTCTCATGGAAGTATAGGTGCTGTAGTCAAGAAAGAGCAGCAAGACATCCCAAGTGGAATGGCATTATTTTGGGAAATGATGTAGAATGGAAATGAGAATGTAGGAGATAGTCTTTAATCAACATAATTGAAGTTGACCTTCAGCATTAAGATGTTGACAACAGTTTCTAGTTTTGCCCAGTTTAAATTCAGTTGATTTAAACTCATGAAAATATCATATATATCAGAATATAACTCTACTACATAGGATGTTCAATGTCTGATATTTCAGAAGTAGATCACCAGGCTTTTTTGTCTCATTGTAAGTGTAAACTTACAAACTTTCAAGTTCACAGACAAGGGTGTTAGCCATGTGGAATATTCTAGGACTTCTTATCTAGACTTGTTCTTACATGTTATTCAGTCAATTCCAGATCATAGTGGCACTCTTACAACAAAAGTATGAACTGTCTGCTCGTGCCTGGTTATGTTTTATCTCACTGTTGCCGCTATTTTGTCAATCCATCTCCTTAAGGGTCTTCTTTTTCACTCACCCTTTACTTTACCCAACATGATACCAGAGACTGGTTCCTCTTGAAAGCCAGTCCAATGCACATGAGAAAAACTAAAAAAACCCTGATTTTAGAAGGTTTTAAAAGTCACATTCTGATAGTGCTTTGGAGTAAGCATTGAACTGCTAATTACAAGGTCAGTATCTTTAACACACAAACTGTTCCTGGGGGAAATCATGAGGCTAGCTACTCCTATTAAGTTTATAGCCTCTGAATTCCATTATAAAATTTCCATGAGTCAGAAACAACTCAATAACAATAGGTTTCTTTTTGGTAAATGCCACCAGAAAAGTCTTAAGGACATACTTCTGGACATAGTGGGCAATGCACTGTATTACTAAGAACATAGTCAGAAATTCAAAACCTCCAATTTCTCCTAGGGATAAATATGAAAATTTCTACTGACAAAATCAAAGCAAAAAATCTATTAAACTAATGGAAAGATTTTACAAAGCAAGAGGGACAATATTCATCTCAGATAAAACAGACTGTAAATCAAAACCATTATAAGAGAAAAAGAAAAACATTACATAAAGATTCAAAGAACAATGTAAGCAGAAGGCATAGTCATAAAAAATATATATGTACCCATTAGAAGAATCTTAAAATACACTAATCAAAGTTTTGTAGAGTTGAAGAGAAAAATAAAATAATAAGTGTAGGAGACTACAAAGCACAACTCTTGAAGAAAGATCATTGATAAAAGTTTAATAAAGACCCAAAGTACAAAATGACCTCCTAGACATACAAATGACACTATCAATAGAATAACATGCATACTCTCCCAGTGTGTATAGGACACTCTCTAGAATATATCATATGTTAAGCTACACCTTAATAAATTTACAGCATTGAGATACTGCAAACTACTTTGTTATACCACAACCAAAATGCTATCAAACTAGAAGTCACCAATAGGAAGAACAAGAAGAGAAAATCAAACACATGGAAACTGAACAACACTGTTAAAAAACTAAGAGATAATCAAAGAAATTGGTATTAAATTGAAAAGTGCATTTAAAAAAGTGAGAACAAAAATACAACTTACCAAAACCTTTGGAACATAGCAAAAACATTAATCGTAGGGTAAGGCAAAGCAGAAACATTAATCATAGTGTAAGAGTAACACATGAGAAAAAAAGGGGGCACCCAAATCAGCTCCTTAACTCAGCATATTGAACAATTACAATGAGAGGAACATAAGATTCCCATCACCAAAAGAAAAGAAATAATGATGGCAAGCGTAGACGTGAATGATCAGAAAACATAGAAACAGGAAAAAAGCCACTAAGACAAAAAATTTAATTTTTAGAAGAAAAAAAAGCTACTGGCAAACTAAATAAAGGAAAATGAGAAGATGCAAATACCAAGAGTAAGAAATAAACAGAGCAGCATCACAGTAGAGGCACATGAAATAAAAAAGATAATGATACAATATTATGAAATGTTGCTCTCCAAAAATTTGAAACCTAGATGAAATGGTCAAATTTCTAATAACACTACCTACCTAAAATGACATACAGTGATATAGAAAACCTCAACAGGCTCATAACAAAAGAAGAAACAGCTCATTAAAAGCTTACTACAACAAAAAAATCTAAGATCAGACAACTTTATTTGAAAAAAATCTACTAAGTATTCAGAGAAGAGTTACTATCATCTGTACTTAAACTATTTAGGATATACACAAAGACAGCAAACTCCTGAATATATCTTTATGAAGCAAGCATAACCCTAATGCAAAAAAAAAAAGTACCAGCATTGAAAATTGCAGGCTAACATAGGCTTTTTAAATTCTCAACAATATCCTAAAACCCATAAAACTCAACAATATATCAAAAAAATATACAAAGGGCTCAAGTAGAAAGTATTTGGAAATGAAAATGACAACATGTGTACAAATATGCTTGATACAAAGGATGTATTGAATGTTATAATAACTGTAAAAACCCCCAATAAAATTATTGGAAAAAAACCATGTAATACAGCATATAAATCAGACAACAGATATGAATGACATGATCATATAAATTGATGCAGAACAGTTATTTTATACATTCCAACAACAAATCTTGATAAAACACATTAGTAAAATGGGAATAAAAGGGAACTTTCTCAACACAATACAGTCCATATATAATTCACTCAGTGGGAAGGAACTGGAAGTATTTCCCTTGTGAGGAGGAAACAAACAAAGGTGTTCTTTATCACCATATTTATTCAACATTGTGCTGAAAGTCTTAGCCAGAACTATTAAACAACATAAAGAAATAAAAGGTGTACACAACGAAGTAAAACTCTATTTTGGAGTGATACATTTCTATAAACAGGAAACACCTAAGTTTCAATAAGAAAATTACTGAAAGAATCAGTGGGATGTGGAAAAAGGGAAAGTGGGGGTGAGTGGGGCAAGAATGGTACAAGAAAATATACAAAATCAACTGGATTCCTATAGACTAAGGAAAAGCGTGCTGTAAAGAAAACAGTAACATTTGCAATAACCACACAAAGGTGATACACTGATGTATAAATTTCACCAGAGAAACAAAGACTTGTACAAAAACAACTACAAAACACTACCTCATGAAGCCTCATTAATGGAAGAATATTCTATGTTCATGGATAGGAAGGCTTTATGTTTTGAAAATTCCAATACTATTCAAAGAAATCTATCTATAATGCAATTATGATACAGATTTCAACTTCATTTTTAAGGAAATAGAACAACTTCCAATTTATATGGAGAGAGAAAAAAATGCCCAATATAAGAAAAGAATTATTTAAGAAGAACAAATAAAACTTCTCATTTTCTGAGCACAGTATTCAAATCTGTCTTGTGCAGGTGCATTCAATGAAATGTAGACTAATGGAAAAGAATAGGGAACCCCAAAACTTATCTACCTATAAAAAGCTTCTTTTAGACAAAAGGCAAAAAAAATAAAAAGATCATATGGGGAGATCACGTAATGCTACTTGAAAAAATAGATTTCTACCTAAAAAAGATAGAAATTACACTTATATGACACCATGCATAAGAAAACAAACTCAAGATGTTAATCCTACAGCCATAAAGTTAATCAAAAAGAAAATAGGGCAAACTTAAAGGCTTTACTACAAAGCATTAATACACTACCAAGCATAAAGAAAGAAAAAGTCCCATGACCACTAGAGAGCAGTGATGCCCCCCCCCACAAAAGAAAGAAAGAAAGAAAAAACATAGCAGAAGACCTGACAGAGGCCTAACAGAAATAAGAAATAAGACATGCACAACAAAAGATTTAACCAAAAGAGTAATAAAAGCCAGAGGAGGGGGGGCATTGTCAATGACACCTCATACGAGGGGTTAAGCTCTAAAATCTATAGAAATTTGCAATACCTCAACAAGTAAAAGATAAATCCAATTTTTAAAAGGACAAAAACATGAACAGATAATTAACAAAAGAAGACATCCACATGGAAAACAAATATATGTAGAAATGCTCACAAACAGTAGCCACTTGAGAGAGACCACCTTACACCAGCATTGACAAGAAGTACAAAATGCAGAAAATAACAGAGGTTGAAAGGGTGGAGAGAGAGATTGGAAGGAACCCTCAGACACTTCTGGTGGAACTGTACAAAAGCATAACCTCTGTGAAAAGTGGTATACCATTAACTCAAACAACAGGGAATAGAAAATCCATGTGACCCAGCAAAGCCTATGTTGGGATATACCCTAAAGGTATAAAAGCTAAAATACAAACAGACATATGCACACCTATGTTCACTGCAGCTTTTTTCACAATAGCAAGATGGTGGAAACAAGCTAGATACTGTGATAGTTAAGGCTTGTTGTACCAACCTGTTTGATAAACACACGTGGGACTAATTGAAGGGCAAAGAGATAAATGACTTGGTAAACCTCACATCTCTGCTTCTCAGTTCTCTTTCTTTCTGTTGGTAGGACCAAGGTGAAGATGCCTTATCCAGCTCCCTGCTTCAGCTGGTAAGGCTCACTTCCTGTGAGACATCCCTAAGGAGAAGCCACATGGACCAACCCCGATGCAGCCCTGAGTGCTGGAGCAGCACGTGGAGACCCCTGGTAGCGCTGAGCTGCTTATGCTCACGATCCTGCTTTCCTCCTGCAGTCAGAATCATTGTGTGTGTTTTGTGAGATTGAGGAGGACTTTGTGGAGTGGTGTCAGACATATGGGTTAATGTTGAACTTACGGGCTTAGACAGCACTGGGTTGGGATGCTTTCTTGATGTACACTTACCCTTTTTATAAAACTCATTTATACATATGTTTCCCTATGGGTTTGCTTTCCTAGTTTACCCAGCCTCACACAGATACTCACCAGTAGAAAAATGGCTAAAGAAACGTTGGTACATAAACATAATGGAATACTATGCATTGCAGAAAAAATAATGATAAAACTGTGAAGCACCTCATGACATGGGTGGATCTGGAGAATATTATGTCAATTGAACTTGATTAATAAAAAGGACAACTATGAAACCATTTTAATAGAAAAATCAAGATAAATGTTTTCAGATCAAAGGAAACAGACTTTGATGGTTACCAAGGGAGGAGAAGGCAAGGGAGAAAAGATGACTCAAAGGCTAAAGGTGAAGAAGCTGGCCTGGGAGCAATACATGGACTGTAACACAGAGCAAAGGAGCAGCCCTGAGCCAGTGCTCCAAACTTACAAGCCCACAGAATGCGTAGAACTGGGGACCTCTGGAAAGGAGGCTGGTTTGTGCAGCGGGGTACCCTGTGGGCATTTATTAGTGCTAAAAGAGATTTGTAAACGTACCCAAACATGGCAGAGGTCTAAGGACCTCACGGCTGAGAAGTCAAAGCCTGGGGAGAACTATGCCTACCATCATGGGTGAAAGACATTGTGGATGAGAAAACAGTGTTTTTAGCAGTTTGGAATCTGTTAGCTTCCCTAATAAACCCCATTAAAATAAGTATTGTCTGGGAGTTCTATGAGGCCATTGCAATGGATGATTAAATCTAGTAGAGACATCCTGCTTTGGGAGGGATAGTTGGTGTCAGAATAAGGTACTGGATGTTAGATGGTGGTGACATGTCTGACCTTTGCTTCCAGGCAATCATCCTTGAGCAAATATGGAATGGAAGTCTCCTTCCTTCTTCAATTAGACATGATGGATTCCACTTCTTTTCTTCAGCTACTTTTTTTAAGGTCTCAATTTGTTACAAGTCACAAACTAACCTATCCTAACTAATACACATCTTTTAACAAGGTATTTTCCAAATAAACTGTTTCTTCATTAAATAAAAAGGTATTCCCTTAGGAATTTGATAAACCGAGTGGAGATGTTATGTACCTATAACTAAGGTAGTTAGAAAGTTAAATGATGTCCATAAAATGCACAAAATAGCACCTGCTAGGGTTGTGATGCAAATTAAACTAGGTAAATGAATAAATGTGTATGTGATTGAGAGTATCTTTATGCACTATCAGATGAATGCTAGTCTCTTCTGTATTTTATTATTTTGAGTAAATAAAATTTGACTAGTAATTAGATATTTATAGTAATAGTTTGGAGGACAGAAAGGTAATGAACAATATCTAACTCAATCCCTTAAATTAAAATAAGAAGCAATAGTGACATACATTTCTTTCTATTAAGCCATCTGTTGTAAAATTGGTGTTAAGTGTTCAAATTAGTTCCGAGTGTTAAATTAGTGTTTAAATTATCCAAAAATTACTCTTTCTATTAATAATGTATGACTTGACCCAAACCATGATATTTTCAATTGCCCTACATGAATGTGAAAGTTGGAGGTTGAGGAAATAGACTGAAGGAGAATTGATGAAGAATATTGAAAGTAGCATGGATTACCAAATGAACAAATAAATCTGTCTAGGAAGAAGTACAGCCAGAATGCCTTGCCTCACATATTTTGGACAAGTTATCAAGAGAGATCAGTTCTTAGAAAAGATGTTGACTCAATGACATAGATTAACACCGAAGCTACAAAGGTAGGTTCAAACCTAAGAATGATGGTCAGGATGACCCAGGTCAGGGGCCTGTTTGGTTCTCTTATAAATAAGGCTGCTATAAGACAGAACAAACCCTAAGGTACCTAACTAACAACAATAATACATATCAAAAATATATGGATTAAAGAGATACTTACCCACAGGTTTGTTAAAAAATAAAGCTTTTTTTTAACCAATAAGAATGAAAGGTATATATGGAAGGTACTGGTGTTGTATGTGTATGTGGGGAGGTGTTGTTTTCTCTCTGTGAAGTGCCAAATGATTTGTGTAAACATTGTACAACTTTGGCTTCTGTGGATATCGTGATGAAGTATTTAGGAAAATAATTTAGCATAGGCGTTATGAGCATAAACAGATATTGTTGTCACTAGTTGTCACTGGGTGATTACGACTCATAACATTCCAAAATGTATGGATTAGGGTCTCCGCAAACACCTGTGCACTCCAAGACCTGTACACTGTACACTGGTCAGAATTCCAACTTTACTGACTTCTGGTTACAGGAGCCTAGGAAATTTTTAAATATGATGTGAGGAAACTCATATTTGCTTTGTAACATTTATCTAAGTATTGAATAAATTAATATATGTGAACTCATTTACCACAATGTCTGACAAATCGTAAGCACCCACTGGTGAAGATCAGCATGATCTACAGAAAATCCATTTCTTTCAGCATAATTATCCAGTGGCTATATTGGGGTATAAATATTCATACCCACATATATATTATGAATGAAACATATTGCATCTGCTAAATAATTTATTTTGGCAACTTTGTAGAAAAGATGTTGTAATTGAGTTACCATGTAGAATATCAAGATTAAAAAAACATTAATGAAATCTGATACTATATACTCTTTGTAGCTTCAAAATTTTATATTTGTATATATGACAAATGCAAGGTTACTTTGAATGCTAGTGTAAACTCCAAACAGAACATTTACTTCCCCCAATACAGTGATAGCCATTCTTCACATTGATCAGTTACTTATGACATCAATTGTTGATTTCATACCCACTCCTGATGTGTAGTATAAGTAAGAAGGAGGACAAATATAAAGACATATTTCAAGGCTCCCTGTTTATATACAGTAAAAGATTAGCTTGCTTTTACTCATTTGCATTTTTCTCATGAACTTGAAGTGAGTTATATTGAGCTGCCTGTCCTTCAGGGCAATAGAATACTGCCAACATTTTGAAGAATAAATTAATAAATTAGGGACTGAAGTAATCAGCCCTGAACTACTTACTTGCCCTTCAGAAAATTATCTTCTTTACTTGTGCTTCCAGGATCTTTTGAATTGTCAGCACCATTCAAAACATTTCTTATGATTTAAGCATGGATGTCATTTCTCATTGTGTCTATTGCTTCTCCTATTGCCCTGTGCAATCCTGAACCAGAGGAACAAATCTGACTGCATAATTGTGGATTAGTGTCTGGAATAACTCTCAGTCTGGAATAATTCATTTTAATAAATATCGTGACAGTCTAATGTTCTCTTTTTCCTCTCCAAAATTTTTTTGTAATAGGTGTGAGCTCTACCTTTTGTGGATTTTGAGCTCTTACTTTCCCATTTCCCACCCTCTATGTCATTACTGAGATTGGAAAACCATCTCAGATCCTGGTTTAGACTCTATTTTCCAGACGAGGTTCTTGTCCCTGAACTTCAACAAGTCAAGGCACTAAAACAGCCCCAATTTCCCCAGAAAGTGAATCTTCTCTGGCATCCTGTGTGATAGGTTTCCATAAGCCAAAACCCCCGGGTACCCAGCTCCCTGCCTCTGAGTCAAATTGCTGCTGGGATACCTAAATTTCTGGAACAGATCACTTGAATAGAACTCAAGGTATCAGCTCAAACCCAAATGGAGCACAAATCTGCTGTAGCATCTTGGACTCTGAATCAGAATTTTGCCTAGAACTCCAGAGGGCAATGTTACAGTTCAATCCATCTCCATAATCCATGCTCTGCCTATTCATAATTTTGTTTTTACTTCCTGCAGGCCAAATGAGTCATGCCATATGACCTGATCTTGTCCTTTGAGCAACAACTGTATTCATTTTAATAAATATCGTGACAGTCTAATGTTCTCTTTTTCCTCTCCAAAATTTTTTTATAATTACAGGATCAATGAAAAGTGTCTCCATATATACTATTATTCTAGGATACTTTAAAGTTAGTCCAAAACTTCTCATGTCTACCCATCAAGATAAGAAAGGATTCTGTATAGAGTTAAGACTTAAATTTATAGTTGTTATTATTATATAAATCCTGTAACCCCTAGCATATTATTTTCTTTATAGGATATTAACTCCAAGAAGAATGAGTTGTCTACAAAATATGCTCTGTTAGAGCCTGTAAGTTACCAATAAATCAATATTTTGTCTTTGAGCAACAACTGTATTCATTCATTAAATATGTGAGATAATACTGGCAACCAAAATAAACTAAATTTGCATAATCCTAAATCTGATTTCCCAAAATGAGCCAAATAATAATAAAGCAGTTACTAGGCCTTAATAAATCTGTAAATTTAAAATGATATCTGACAGTATAGTATTAATTTATATTTCACCAGTTATCTTTAGATCAGTTACCTTCTATAGTTTATTAACTGCAGTTTTCAGTTAATATTAAGTATACTTAATTATCCACAACATCTTTATCTATTCAAACTCATAGATATATTCTGCTTACATTATAGTTAATTATAGTCCTTTAACTTTTTTAGTCACCATTCTAAATTTCCAGAGGTATTCTGTTAGCTAGCCTAGAAGACTAACAAACAAAATTACTACTATGAATCATTTGTTCACTAACAGCTAGTAATTGTATAGACCTGACAAGATCATAAAACATGATGCCTTCTTATATTATTCCAAAACTAATAAGTAATGCTGAGAAAATAGTCAACATTCAAAATTGAACTTTGTGAAGAAACTTGTTTTTACTGTTTGATCTTTAAGGATGAATTTTCTCTCACTAGCCATACCAACTTGAAATACCAAAAGTTCCTATCCTTGCATTCAATGTCTTCAATTAGATAGAACACTGGCTTATCTTCCATGGGAGAAGCATAAGTTCATGTGGAGAGGAGTCTCCCATGATGCAGTGTGCTCTGCTGAGCAAGTTCTAGAATGCCCATCTAGCACACAGACCTCTGCAGTCAAGTAAAAAGGATGTGCCACAGTTACTGACTCGTCCCCACAACGTTTCTTTCTTGCTGTGCTACCTCAACTCTTCTACTCCTTGTCTACCTCCCTTCCCCCATTGCTCCACTGTCCAGCACTGTATTCCTCTCTGTTTTTCTGTTTTTATTCCCACATACATAGTCCCGTGGGCATTATCATAACATTGTGCCTGTTTGCACCTTTCTGAAGGAATATCTGTAGGACTGCATGGATATTAAAAATGGACGACTGAAGAAAAGTTAATGTGTTTGAATTGTGGCACTGGAGAAGAATATTGAAGGTGTCCTGAATGATTAAAATGACAGACTGATCTTCTTGGAAAGAGTAAGGCCAAACTGAGGCAAGGATGGCAAGACTTATATTTTGGATATGTTGTCAGGAGACACCCATATCCCTGGAGAAGCACATCATGCTTGGTATCATGGAGGAGGGGGAGAAAAAGAGGAGGACAACCTCCAAGGAAATGGATGGACACCATAGCTGTAACCTTGGGCTCAAGGAGGGCAGCTGTTGTGAACACAGTGCAGGGCCTGGCAATGTTTTCTTCTCTTATGTAGAGGGGCGCGAAAGATCACAACCAACTCAGTAGTACATAGCATCCTTAAGACAAAGTCCTTGAAGTGAGCTTAGCGAAATCGAATTTTTTAAAATGTATAAAGAGGAAGCAAGATTACACACAATGAAGACTTAGACATCACTGTTGAAAAAGCACAGATTTCATGTTATTATTTCGTGTTATTCGTGTAATAGTTATTGCCTGCTACCAAGGTGATCCCTGCCTTTAGTAACCTAATGGGTCTGTGTCCGTTGAGGTGCTTCCCCTTCAGGATCCAGAGAACTTCCATGGTCTGATTTTGGGAAGTCTATAACTAAGCTAGGCTTTTCTTCCTCGCCCACCTTAGTCCAGAAGTTCTGCTGAAATCTATTTGCATGGGAACACAAGCCCCCACTGACCTTGAGTGGGGAGCTTTAATCCATGTATTCCTCATCAAAGAATGTTAACTCTGGATGACCAATGCCTTTCACAGTTTTCTATGCTATTCAAATGATCTTAGCAGTATTTTCAGTTGCAGGGGTAGAGTTTTGAGTGACAGAATGAGTAGAGAGAAGAGGAAGAGGAAGAAAATAGAAATAAAAGCAGGAGAAAGGAAACTGAGAGTTCCTCAATACAAATTAAAGGAACATTTGGTAGGGAGGAAAATATTTAAGCTATGTTCACGCAAAATGGCATTCAGTTCCAAAATTAAAATTGTCTCCTGATTGTGAGTGAAAATTGCAACTTTTTAAAAACCCTATTTCTCTATTATAGCTTTCTCAGGTTGACATAATTACCTTTGTAGCTTCATCAACATTTGGCAAAATTGCACATCTCCATTTCAGAAATATTCTATTTTCAGAAAGAAATCTAAAGCCTCTGATTTTTTTAACATATGGCAGGTGGTTGGTTTTAACAACTAACTTTGTTTCCTAAAAGGTGACATAATTAAACCCAAAACAGTACCTTCCCATTGTACTACTGGTTTTTTTTTTTTATAATCAGGTTTCATTTAATAATAAACTAGCATTTGAAGTGATTCTTTATTCATAATCCTATCATCTTTTCAAATCTACTCAAGGTTCCTTTTCACATAATAACCATCTGCCATCCTCACCGGATTTTTCCCTGCAGCAGGTGACAGCTTTGTGTCTGTCCACATGGGGACCAATTGGAGAAAATACGAGGGAAATATCAAAGTGGCTATGCTGGGTCCTTCCTGAAAGTACTCTGGCTTTTGGTTCCGTGATCACAGGAGACATGAATGCTTTGGGGCTGGCTATCGAGTGGGAAGTGTAATAAAGCGAATGAAAGTAGCAGACTCCCTGTTCTCAGTGACAATGGTGGACGGGGAAAGCTCATTAGGCATTCTGAAGAGCAGGTGGTCTTTAGATTGCAGATTCTGAAGTTTAATTGTATCAGCTCAGTTGGGGATATCATAGTTGGCAAACGGATGAAACACCACCAAACTCTGAACAGACTGCTCTATAAACCTGATAATGTTCGGTCAATTACGTACATTTCCGTGAAAGGATAGTCTTTTCTATTTGTCTGGTAACCCTGGTCCAGAGAGAAAGTGGCTGTTAAAAATGAGTATTCAACCATCATCCAATATCCATTTTCCCACCATCATTAACAGTTGCACTACATGATAAGCTTAAGTAATGTAAAACTTGAAATGTTGAGGAAGAGTCTCTGTGAGATGGATTGACAGAAGGGCGGCAGCAACGGGCTCAAACCCAACGATCATGAGACAGAGGACTGGCCTGGGCTTCATTCTATTATACAGAGAGTGCCTGAGAGTTGGAATTGACTTGATAATACTTAGAGGGGCCTTATATCAGATTACTGAGGCTATAAATCTTTAGGGGTACAGAGAGCCTTAACTGAGTTCTCTCCAGAAGCCGCTGGTGGATATGAACTGTCCACTTTGTGGTTAGCAGTTTAGACTGACAGTGCCATGAGGGGTACAAGCATACATATATGTTATCCTCATGGTGCAGTTGGTCTGCTAACAGCAAAGTAAACAGTTTAAAGCCACACTCTGTGGGAGAAAGTTACAGTCTCATAAACCCACTGGAGCAGTTCTACTCGATTCTCTAGGGTCAGTAACATTAGGAACCTGCCAGTGAGCTTGTTTACTTACATGTGTCTCTGTGGTTGTACATTGTTTATATATGTATGTCTATATACCTTATGCAGGCACACATAATGTATACACACTACACACACACACACACACGCACACACACAACCTTCTAAGCCGACCTTCATGCTTTGAGTTCACCTTTCCTGGTCTTATTTTAAAAGTTTTGCTCATCTAAAACCTCATTTTATGTAGGCCGGCATTTATATATATATATATATATATATATATATATATATATATATATATATATACTTGTGACAAAGCTTCAGTGATTTGGGAGGGAAAAAATGTTCATTGGGTTTTGTTAAAATGGTGATATTATCCCTCACCTCAAAAGTAATTTTTCATGGGATGAAATAGTTTCCTAAGTCAAAGCATCACTGAGAACTTATTTGACACTATTCACTGAGCAAAGAAATGTATTTAGACCCTTTATGTTCACAAGAAGCATACTTCCATGGACTTGCACCCCCATAACAATACTTCTATGGCTTATGTTTGAATCTATATGTATGTACATATGAATGCCTGCATTCACTACAATTTATATAAAAGCTAATTGACTATTTTAAAAACAAATGCAACAATTTTGTTATAGGTAAACTTGTGGTGACAACATGGCCAAAGACGATAGGTAGGTCTGTTGTGACGACATGGCCAATGAATACAAGTGATCAGTTGAAGGGCGGAAATGGAAAAGGCTTGGCGAGCTCCACCCTTGCTCTCTTGCTTTCGAACCTTCGGACCAGACAGCTGCCTTGTTCGTCCTGTGCCTCGACCTCCAAGCAACACTACATGTGGGACACCTAATCGTGGACTGTGGAGCTGTGAGTTGAAGTCCCTTCAAGCCCTGCATCAACACTCTCCTGGGATAGACATCTCTTGAACTGGGACCTGTTGGACTCTGTCATCTGGCTGACTGTTGGTGACCTGCTCTGCTGTTTGCTGCCTGTGACCAGATAGCCTGAATTGCTCTACAGAGGACTACTCGGTGGCCCCCCAGACTTGAAGGACTGCCAGTCTTCTAGCTGTCTCACGCAAGTGAGTTGCAGCGAGGATGTGATGTTAAGTGTATTGCTTATTATGCTCTAAAGTAATGGTTCTTAACCTTCCTAATGCTGTGACCCTTTAATACAGTTCCTCGTGTTGTGATGACCCCCCCCCCCCACGTATAAAATTATTTTCATTGCTACTTCATCATTGTAAAATTTTGCTACTGTGCTATGAATTGGGTGACCCCAGTGAAAGGGACATTTGACTGCCCCCAAAGAGGTCATGACTCCCAAGTTGAGAACCCGTGATTTAAAGTATTCCCTGGGTAGCACAGAGAGTTAAGTACTCAGATGGATGATGCAGTGACTTTTTCTTTAGTTCCAAAAGGATAATCTTCATAGATTTTCTTGCAGGATGAAAGGGCTTATTATGAAGACATCAAAAGGTTGGAAATCTCAGCCCATCAAAGGTAACTCAGTAGAAACAAAACAAAACAAAAGACCCCGAAAATCCCGTGGAGTACAGTTCTATTCCTGTGCGCATCAGCAAGTCCTGGCTTGGAATCACCTGAATCCTCTTATCTCAAAGCTGTAACTGCTACACTGGGGGTCAGCAACCTTTTCCTGTAAAGATTCCCTTAGGAAACCTTATCTGTGATGTGGGCCACTGTGGCTATTCCACTCTGCCTTTGCATAGAACATGCCTGTGACAAATGGACATGGCTGTGTCTCAGTACAACTTTAGATTCAGAAGCCGGCAGCAGCCAGATTACCCCTCTAATCATGTTCATGATCACATATGGAACTCATCCCAATTACCCAACACAGGTGTTTTCCATCTTCGATTCGGCCATTGAGGTTTGGAGAAATTAAGTGATTTGCTGGCAGTGAAGAGGAGACAGAACTTTGACGAAATGATTGACATGGTGGCTGCAACCATGGCCTGAACCATAGGAGCAATTATGAGGATGGGGCAGAAGTACACACTATTTCCGTCTGTTGTACATGGGGTTTCTATGACTTTGGATTAATTTGATGGATGGCAATAGGGAAGCCAAAGGAGGTGAGCTATGTCCACTCTCATGCTCACACTAGAACTTCATGTTTCAAGTCCTGTTCTAGTAATGCCAACCTTTGTAGACTGGGGATTGTTTCTTCTGGGCAATGATAACATTTCATTAAATCAAAGTACTTTCTAATCTACAGAATATTTGTTACTAGAAATAGTATTACTTTCCTTTATGGGTCTGAGAGAAACATAACAATTCCTATTCTCCCAACTATAATTCTTTAAAATAACATATATCTTTCTGAGAAGTTACTACTGTACTAAACCGTCAATGGTGGAGATTTTTTCCTTCTTTTTCACTTGTCAGTTAAAATCTCATTTCAATGGACACTTTCATTCTATTCATTATGAAATATCCTGTTAGGTTTGTTTGCAAATGTGTCTTGTAATCATAATTTCTGGGGTGGTGGCTTACTTTGTTATTTTTGTTTTAGGTAAATGTTTAACCCTTCCAGACATCACCTTTACCTCCCAACCCTTTCCATGATGATATGGGTATCTAAGAAGATCTGATCTTGTCCTCACACATGGGACAGTTGATGGGAAGAATAGTTCCCCAGATATAGAGTGGTCTTCTACTCAGTCTAAGGACCAAAGAGGGACAATTGTCTCCATTAAGCTTTTGGAGTCAAAAGGTAACACCTCTACATTCATCAGTCTTGAAATCCTCTCTGGTTGATCACTTTGCATTTTACGCTAAGCTTCTGCTTTCCACCAGCACTTTCGACATCAATTAGGACAATTAGCATTTTAAATGCCCCACCATCCATCCATCCAACTGTTTTTACCCAATGACATGCAACAATACCCCATGCCATTTGAGAAGTATTTTCTTGAAGATTTCTATTCAAGTTACTCAGGAAAACACACCCAGAATGGACGGACTCAAGACCACTCATACTTAGGAGGTTATGATCAAAGTCAAGCCCCTCTTCAGGTTTAGGAAAGAATAAGAACTTTTGTTTTTGGTCTGTTCACCTTTCTCTCTGTATTTTAGAGTCCGTTGCTATGGTCCCACAAATGACCATGTTTGCAAGCAGGGCCCTTATAGCTGCATATGGACCACCTGGTCATGAAACTCTGTGACCAAGTTTTATGGATCTCACTATTGTGCCTCATGAGGAGGTAAAAGAATCTACAATCTTCTGTTTTAACAGAGACTGGTTTTCAGGACAATGATGTTCTATAAACTTCCGTTTGTAATTTCAAAAGTTTAATACTAATTCACTTTATTTTTAATTTCTTCTTCTTACTCTCTTCTTGACACAGAAAGATGCCAGTAGCTGGCTGAAAAATTAAACAGAGTCACACACTTTATTTTCAATGTAAACCTTATGACACAATTATCATATTTCTGATTATACTCATATGTTCTTATATATGAGATTATACTCATATGTTCTTATACATATATTAAAAATTCTTATGCCCTTGAGACATTTTTAATCTGTACTCTTTGAGGCTCAAAAGGAATAAAAGTGTAAGTCTTATCCAAATGAAGATATGTACTATATATAGAAAACTAAATCTGTACAGAATTCCCAGAATCTTTAAGCAGTAATAAAAGAACTGTACATTTTCATTTCCTGTATAGTTTTTAGATGGGTATTATATATCTAGATCCTATTCCTGACTGCAAATATCTATATTTTAGTCGTAGGTAAAGGGAGCCTTAGAAACTGTTATGTCTAATACCCAAAGTAGCATAATAAGAAGGGTTTTTGCAATCCCCAAGTTCTCACACCTTGATTAGCATTCAGATCATTGATATTTCTCTCTGAAATCTAAAATTTAAAATTTCAGGTCTCTTATGGTTTCAAAGTTAGATCACTGCATTACCTTTCTCAATTCAAAAGCAAAATAAGTTCTTCCTACTCGTGGAACCCTAATAATCACCTGTGAGTGTTGGTGGTGGTGGCAAAGGAGTGTTGGTGGCGGATTGGGTGGAAATGGGCTACTGATTTCAAGGTCAGCATTTGAACTCATCAATTGATTCTTTGGAGAAATAGGAGGTTTATAGCTCCTGCAAAGGTTTACAGACTCAGGATATCTATGTTTCACAACCAACTGGGGTGGGGGTGGCAATTTTTATGGATTGGTCATCTATTCCATCATGTTGACTATATTATTTGCAGAAAAAATGTACATCTAACTATAATTTTTAAAAAATATTAATTTTTCTTCCTAGTACTTTAAGGAATGAACAAATCAAGATTAAAAATAAGATAGGAAATCATATACATGCACACACATGCAGGAAGAAACACAAGATTTTATTTTATTTTTAATATAGACTTTATTGGGGGCTCTTATAGCTCTTATAACATTCAATACATCATTTTTATTAAGCATATTTGTACAGATGTTGCTATATTCATTTCCATATATTTTCTACTTGAGCCCTTGGTATAAACTCCTCTTTCTCCTTTTCCTCTAGATCTTTTTTTTTTTTTTAGTTCCAGCTCCCCATATTTCCCCTCCCCGTCCTCCTCCCCCATGAATCCTTAATAATTTATAAATTGTTATTACTTTTTGATGTCATACATTCTCCAATATGTCACTTCACCTACCCACCACTGTTGTCAACACCACAGAGAGGAGGTCACATGTAGATCTCTGAAATTAGTTCCCTCTTTCTTCTCTACCATCCCTCCACCTTCCCTGTATCACCACTCCCTCTATTAGTCCTGAGGGATCATCTACCTTAAATTTCCCATGTTTCTGACTCTAGTGTACATCCCCTGGTCTAGCTGGATCTCTCTGGTAGAATCGGGATCATGATAGTGAGTGGGAGGAAGCATGTGAGAACTAGAGGAAAGTTGCGCATTTCATTGTTACTACACTGTAGCTTGACTGGCTCATCTCCTCCCTGCAACCCCTCTGTAGGAGGATGTCACTTTACTTATTGATGAGCTTTGGGTCACCAATCAGCAAGATTTTTTTATGTATCAAATGAAAAGTATTAAATATCTTTTCCTAATTCTTGGACCACCACATTGAAACCATCTCAAAATCATTCAATTCACCTCTTTACAATTTACCCATGAACTTTCTGCAGCTTGTTTATCATAAAGAATTATCATGGGGTGTAACAATCAGATTTCATGATTTTTCTTTAGAACTCCAATTTTTAAAGCTCATGTGACATATAGAATCTCATAAAAGGATCATGTTATAATTTTACTATACAATTTCATTTGGGAAATGATATGTCTTTTATTTTACTTAAGTCTGTGCTAAGGCATGTGGTAATGAGAATTTAAACTTGTAGTTCTAATTAAAATTTCCTCAGAAAAAGTCGAAGGTGGTGACAGGTAGAATCACCCACCTGGTTCTCCTGTTGTTAGATTGGAAAATTAATAGGTAAGGGAGCCAATATTGGGAGGTGGGGTGCTAAAAATAGATTCAATGAACTCGGGTTTGACTCAGACTACCCCCTGCAATTTTTGCCCACAGAGTGATTTGGGAAATCACTGAAATGCTCTAGGTCCACAACGTCTGCCTGTGGGTGCTAGTAATCCCTCACCAGGTCCAGCAGGATGGTGTCTGTCACACCTTCCTATGGCCAAAATTCAAAACAACACAATGCAGAATTCTACAGCTAGATTAGCAAGAAAAGTTCTTGAAGCAAACTTCCGCACCTTAATGAATGAGAAGCAGGCACTCAAATAAGAAGCATAGAGGACGCCAATAGACAAAACCCCAGGAAGAACTCACCAAGGAATATACTAGTTAAACTATACAATTTCCATGAAAAGGAGAAAATGTTAAGAGCAGCAAGGAAAAAAAGTGGTCACATAACATGGTGCTAAGGTAAGAATATGCTCAGACCTATTAGCACCATGTAAGTACTATGAAACTGTATTCTAATGAATTCAGCAATGTGGAAGACATTAACAAATAGTGGATAAAAACTCTCTCTCTAGATTATCCCAGGTAAATATCAGGAACCTCAACAGAGGCATAACTAAAGAAGAAATAGGTATGGTTATCAAGAAACTGCCAATGAAAAAAGCTCCTTGACCAGATGTGTTCACAGGAGAATTCTACCAAGCATTCAGGAAAGAGCTGGCACCAGTCTTCCAAAAATTATTCCAGAGGGTAGAAAAATATGGTGAGCTCCCCAAACTCATTCTATGAAGCCAGTATAATTTTGATTTCCAGAAAGGGCAAGGATCTCCCTGAAATAGAGAACAGACCAATATCTCTAATGGACATAGATGCAAATATCCTTAACAAAATATTAACCAATTAGAATAAAAAATATATAAAACATATCATCCATTATGAAGAGGTTGGATTCATTCAAGGGATGCAGGGTGGCTCAACATCAGAAGCTCCATCAATATCCATAAGTAAAATCATAAGAATCAAATGATTATATTAATATACACAGAAAAAACATTTACAAACCCCCAACACCCATTCCTAATTAAGACACTCAAGAATCTTGGAATGGAAGGAAAATTCCTCAGCTTAATACAAGCTATTTATGAAAAGCCAACAGCCAACATCATAGTCAACTGAGAAAACACTAAAACAATCCCACTGAAAAAGGAGACCAGAAAAGGAGGAGTATCTCCACCCTTTATTCAACATCATACTGAAGATTCTAACTAACAACATACGGCAGCAGAAGGACATTAAAAGTATCCATCTGGGAGATGCAGAGGTGAAACTATCATGATTTGCAGGTGATATGATTCTGTACTTTAAAAACTTCAAGAGCTCCACAACGGGAATACTGACAGCAATAGAGAAATATGGGAAAGTAGCAGGCTATAAAATCAACAAACAGAAATCTAATAGCTTGCTATATACCTTGGACAAGAACACAGAACAGGAGATCAAGAAGGCAGTAATCTTCACAATGGCCCAAAACAAATTGAACTATCTAGGGATATATCTAACCAATAAAACAAAAGACAGGGCTGAGCCCCAGTGGTGTAGTGGTTGTACACGGGACTGTGGCCCACTGGGATGGAGGTTCAATTCCAGCTCCACAGGAACAAAAGCTGGGGCTCCTACTCCCACCACCAGAGGGCAGTGATGCCCCCCCCCAAAAAAAAACCAAACCAAAACAAAAAAGACATACAAAAAAAAAAAACTACAGAACTCTTTAGGAAACTAAAAAACAACCTCCACAAATGGAAGGATATTCAATATTTGTGGATTAGAAGACTCAATATAGTAAAGATGTCAATTTTACTCAAGATACTATGTAAGTTCAATGTGAATCCAATCCAAATACCAAATTCTTTCTTCAAAAAATTGGAAAAACTGACCATCAATTTCTTATGAAGACAGAAGATGTTCAGAATTAGCAAAGGACTCCAGGGTTCGCTTTATCTGACTTTAACACTACTATATAGCCATCGTGGGCAAAACAGTGTGGTACTGGAATGATACTTAGATTAATGGAAAAGAACAAAAAACCCAGATATAAAACCATCAGCATATAGATAACAGATCTTTGACAAGGGCCCTATACACATCAAGTGGGAGGTGATGCCCACTTTAACAAGTGGTGCTGGAAACAATGATTATCCCTCTATAGAAAAATGGAACAAGACATTTGCTTTACCCCATGCGCAAGAACAAACACAAGGTGGATCGCAGATCTATAAATTAAACCCTAAATTATCAAAACCATCATTGAAAGATCAAACCTAAAAACCTTGGCTCAGGGAATACATAGATAACTGAAAAAGGGAAAATTGTACACACAGGTGAACCTGAAATTGAAAAGTGGGATATCCTAGGGATAAAATACCTGGGTGCATTGAAAGACTTCATCAAGTGTCTAACAAGAAAATCCATAGACTGGGAGAGAATTTTTAGCAATGACACAACAAACAACGGGCTTATTATTAAAATTGACAATACCCTCCAAGCCTGCAAAAAGAAGAAAACCATTAACCCCTTGAGGAAGTGTGCAAAAGAGCTGAATAGAAGTTTCACTAGAGTGGAGACCCAAGTGACCAATAAACATGAGAAAATGTTACCCCAAATCATTAGCCATCAGAGAAATGCAAATTAAAACAATCATGAGATGCCATCTAACACCCTTGAGGATAACCCAAATCAGAAAATCATAGAGCAACAAATGTTGGGAGGCATGTGGTGAGATTGGATCTTTCCCCCACTATTGGTGGTCATGTAGATACATACAGCTTCTTTGGAAAATGCTCTGATGACATTTAAACCAAATGAAAACTGAATTACCTTATGACTCAGCCATCCCTCTACTGGGAATATACCCAGAAAATGCAAGAAATATATCATGATCAGATCAGTCATCAGTGGCCCAATGTTCAGTATGGTGCAATTTATAATCGCAAAGAATTTGAAACAACCTGAATTTTCCATCAATAGACTAGTGGATAAGAAAACTCTGACACATGCACACAATGGAGTACTTACTATGCATCACTAAAAAGCACTGATGATCACATGAAGCTTATCATTTCATGGGAAGAGTTGAAGGAATTCTAAGTGATACTAACCAATAATCTAAGACAAGTACAACATGAGTCCCCTCAGGTAAGTATCATCAGCACAGTAGGTATGGAGGAAAAGACACTTATACTATATGGGTTGTGGTACAGGTCATCAGAGGTCAGACCAAACCCAAGGGTTTATGTATCATTCCAAAACAAAGAAGGGGAAAAGTGGGAGGAGGGAGGGAGAATAAAGTGGGAAGGAGATGATGGCAGGGATCAGGGGTGGTGGTGGTGGCAGGGAGCAGGGCACTAAGCCACCCAGGGGGAGAGTACTGCATGCAGGACCCACCATAGGGCACCAAACCTTGAGGGCAACTTAACCATGGGAAGCAATGCATGAAAATTTGGCTGGAGGACCTGCCCCTATCAGAACCAAACTGACCCCTTCCCCCACCTAGAAGTATGTGTTACATAGGACAACACTAAACCACAGGTCAGGGAGAAAGGCCAGCATACCATGCCCACAGAGAAAGCAAACCAGAAGGAAAATGTGAGAGGGATGGTCTAGACCCCATATGGGCACACTAAGCCCAAAGGATGAAGTCCTTGCAAAGAAATAATAATGCACAAAGAGTAATGTATAGTCAACAACAGCTCTAGACATGATGCCCCCTCACTGGAGCATACCATACCACAGCAGAAGATAATACTGGGGACATATGGTGGAGAGTTAGAACACCACACAGAGGAGCAAACCAAGAAGGGAACCTAACAGATCAGCAACAAGAGCAAAGCCAAGCCACAAAGACCCTGAGGAGCCCCCCAAATAGACTTCGGTCTAGAAGGAGTAGATCTGAATTCCCCCAGGACCAATGGGAAGATAGTCATAATGGTCAGCGGACAGACCTGAAATTGTGTATGCATTTTTGTTTGTTTGCTAATTATTATCTCTCTCTCTCTCTCTCTCTCTCTCTCTCTCTCTCTCTCTCTTTATTCAATCTTTTGTTTCCTCTTTGTAATTTCTCTGTTATTTTTTATGTAGGTGTGCTTACTTACATAAGATAGGCATGGGAAGCAAACTTGAGAAGAAAGCAGTCAGACTGACAATTCCAGGGAGACTTGGTGGGGAGAGGGGGGGTGGGGATCTACAAGAAAACAACACCATAGACTAGGGAATAACTGAGGAATGAAAATCAACAATGAGGAAGATGTAGAGATACTGGGGGAGTTGGAGCAACAGCAATCTAGTGGAGAGGAATTACTAATAGGCAGAAAAAGGGCAAGCGAAACAGTGGGACAGGATGAAGATAAAGGAATCAGAGGAAAGCTCTAGCAAGTAAATCCATGGATAGAGGTATAGGAATAGGTGTGTACATATGTAGATATATTAATTCATAAAAATAGAGCAATTGACCTATATACTGATATTTATAAGGCAACACTTTAAGGAAATGGATGGACTTCTGTCCTCTGCTCATGCCCTCCCTCAATACAAGAACACTTGTTCTAACAACCTGTCATTCTGTGATGTTCACCCTCCGGACCCAACTGCTGTAGGCAAAATTGGTGCATAAGTAAACATGGTAGAAAGCAGATGGTGCCTGGCTATCAAAAGATACAGTGTCTGAGGTCTTAAAGGCTTGAAGTGAAACAAGGGGCCATCTAGCAAAGAAGCAACAAACCCACATGGAAGAAGCACACCAGTCCTTGTGACCACGAGGTATGGAAGGGATCAGGTAACAGGCATCATACGACCCCAAACAAACAAACAAAAACATATTGTGGCGAATGAGGGGGTTGGAGCAAAGACCCTAAACCCATCTGTAGACCATGAGACATCCCCTCATATGATGGGATGAGTCAACCAGGGTGCATATAGCACCAATAAAACATGAAATATTTCTGTTTCCTTGAGGCTTCCTCACTGTCCCACCCCCGTCACTATCATGAACCCAGTTCTGCCATTCACTGCTGACTAGACCAGAGCATGCACACAGGTACAGATATGAGATGAGGGCTCAGGCCACATGGAATACAGGAAGGAGAATTGGAGTAGCAACACCAGGAGGCTAGAGAAAATGTAAGAAGAGTAGGGGAGGAGGGGGAAACTGATCTCAATGAAGGACACATAACCACTACCACCCTGGGGGATAAACAACATAAAAAAATGAGGCAAGGGAGACAGCAGTCAGTGTAAGATATGAAAATAATGATGATCTATATTTCATCATGAGGGTGGGATGTTAGGAAGAGAAAAAAGAGGAGCTGATATACAGGCTCAAAAGAAAGTCATTATTTAGAAAATAATGATGGCAACTTGTGAACAAGTATGTTTGATACCCTTGGTGTATGGATTGTTATAAGAGCCCCCAATAAAATGATATTTCATTAAAAAAGAAAGAAAGAAAGAAAATTCTGGCTAGGCTTTTTCCATGACAGATATGTGGGTTCTTATGGCAGTCCAAGGTAAATTAAATATTTCTCACCAACATCATTAGTCAAATGCATCTATTCTTATGATATATTCCTTATTCTTTATAAAACTTACATGTAAAACAATGGGTAATACCACGCCTTGGGTCAGGCACCTTTATTCCTTAAAGTGACACTGTTCCTCTTCAACACTCAAGAAGGTTTTGTGCACCACATTTGCCCACTGTACTACATCCTTGATTTCTTGACGGCTGTGTACATGGGCATTAATTGTGTTTGGATTATAGGGATGGTTTAACTGTGATACACAATGTCCCTCACTGACCCATAGTGCTAGGGGGGCCAACACTGGAGACACAGTGTGGGAATTGTACCCAATCTGACCTCAAGACATAGAGGCAAAACACTAGGGACGTGCAGCAGAATAGCAAAAGGAGCAGAGCAATGAAGTCCATAAGGGAATACCAAAAATAGACTTTGGGTCCGGGCATGGCACCCCATCAGACTCGACCTGAAAACACTCCTAAAGTTCAACAAACAGACCTTGAGGTATTTATAGGCTTTTCTCTCTCTTTTTTTTTTGTCATTAGTCTTTTGTTGTTTTGTTTTGCTCTGTCTTGTTTTTGTACATACTATTATCTCTGTATGTCTACCAACATAAGGTAGGCAGGATAAACAATCTGGAGGAGAAAACAGCAGGACCGATGGTTGGGAGTTGGGCATGGAGAGAGGGAGCCTGGGGAAAGAAATGGGTATTAACAAATGCAGGGATAAGGAAACAAGAGATCTGAAATCGAAGGCCAGGAAGGTGTAGGAGGCCTGCTAGGGCTTGATTAAGAGCAATATAACCAAGAGGAATTACTGAAACCTAATTGAAGGCTGAACATGATAGTGGAACAAAAGGAAAATAAAAGGAAATAGAGGAAAAAACCAGGAGGCAAAGAGCATTTATAGAGGTCTAGACACAGGTGTGTACATATGTAAATATATTTATAGATTACAATGATGAAATAGATCTATGTACATATACTTATAAGCTCATTATTAAGGTAGCAGATGGACAATGCCCCTCCACTCAAGAACACCCCAAACACAAGAAAACTTTGTTCTATTAACCTGGCATTCCATGATGCTCACCTTCCTGAGACCTGTTCACAAAAGCAAAAAATTTTGTGGTGAAGAAGGATGATGGTGGCTATCACAAGATACAGCATCTGGAATCACCCCAGGTCTTTATACAAAGTATCTTAAGATTTAGTGCTGGGTGTCTCCCCAAAATATTCACCGTAATATATTTTGAAGTGAGCTGATCTCTCTGCTTTGAATTTAGCTGGCTGATCTGATCCTCTTGGAAGTCATTGCTTTTATTGGACCATTTCTTTTTTAATTTTAAAGTCACCCTAAGGATTCCTAGCCAGTGCATTGCTGAGAGAATTTGTCTGGAGTCACTCACTAATTGCAGAGACACATGTAAACACATTTTGTTTGGAATAAAGCCATGCATGTATGAACTGGAACGCTTTCTAACAATATTCTATATACTTTTGTACAGTGATGGAGAACTGAATCTAGTTCAATAAATCATGAAAGAAAACCAACTTTAACAAAGAAGATTTTAATTGGAAACTGTAGTACTTCCATCTGCTTCAACATCTTTTATTGAGTTCTGATTATTATTGCCTGAGTCAGATAAGCTTTAGACTAATCTGAATTAAGTGAGGTGTGACATTAATTGTTATATTTTGAACTCTTAACAGATTAGAAATTGTGCAGCTATCCACATGCCAAATAATAGCTTTCACGGTCTCTTTTGTTCTATTTTCAGATGATTAGTCTATTTAAGAAGGTTTTATGTGCTATTGAAAAATAACTTTTGCACAGGATAAGTTGTTCCTAAAATTTTTGTTTTATGTGAAAAAAAAAAAAGAAAAAAGCAGAGCTTCAATTCTTCTGCTGAAAACTTGCCTTTTCACTCCAGATATACTGAATCAGATGCTACCCTTTAATAAGATTCCCCCACGTAATGAATGCTAAGCTGTAGATTCTGATTCAGTGTATCTTGGTGGAAATGCAGTTTCTCCACTAAGTCATTCAGCAATGAACAGTTCAAAGTTTGGGGAGAAAGGAACCAATGTACTGTGTAGCAAGCTGCAGATGATGTTTACTTTCCCAGACACAGAGCCAAGTTAATCTGCCGATAAATTACAAACCTGAAAATATTGTTTGTGCAGCAAGCACCTCTTACCAGCAGAACTCTGGGTGCATGGCAGAGGAATGGCGGGAATCTGTCTTTGGAAGATCTGGCTTCTAAGTTCCAGGAATGGAAGTGAATTTAGAGAAAGGAGAAATAGACCCATATCTGAAAGTGCAAGACCTTCTTTTCATTCCAGGATGGTTCATTCCATTACACTTCTCAGTTTAATGAGCACAATACTCCAAGGTCTGTTGCTAGAATAAATTAATAATGTAGCTAGTCTCTGCATTAAAAGCTGAAAGTTGTAGGCATCTAACAGGCATATAGACAAAGCTTGATCCAGCTTTTTATATTTTTTTCAGCAAAAGGGAATGTTGTGACGATAAAATGAAAACAATTCTTCCAAAGTTAAAACACTATGTTTTCAGTTGCCATCAAGCCAAATCTCACTCACATTGGCCTCGTAGAACTGTGCTTCTTGGGGGTTTCATAAAGAAATCGCCATGTTTTTCACCTCTAAGCAAACATAAGTCTCTGGCCTTTTGATTAACAGCAAAGTCCTTAACCTTTTTTACAACCACACACAGACTCATGAAATTCTATAATACATTGCTAATTCCATTTATACTAATTTATAGTACACAGCAAAGAAGCAGAGATCCACCTGACTAGAGATATTTCTTTAATCTTCTGTACCTTTCAGCTTCTCCTTCTATTTCTTTCAGTCACATATTCTTGTATACTAAAACAAATTTCCAAGAAAATAAAAGGAGAAGGCTAAGGGGAGAATGTTTAAAGTCTTCAGGGAGGAACTTAAATGTGTTTCATTGCTTAGGGCAGCATTCTTGGAATTCTTTCGGAATTACAATGATAGCATTATTTATTTGATTTATAATCTCCTTAAGGGCAGAAGTGGTATCATGAGCCTCTTAGTATTCTCAGCAACCATCACAGTAAAGAAAACAATATATGTTTCCTGTTGATAGAGAACACACATACATAGAGAGAGGAAAGGTGATTCATTGATATCAAATTCCTGTGCTGTGAAGTTTTTTGATCCCATCTTGAGATCATGGAAACAGCTGTGATGAATTTCAAAAAGTGAATTTGGAAAGGAAAATGAAATCATCAAAGGATGAGTGAGTGCCAACACAAGCTCCAGTAACAACTGCAGCAACCAAAGCTGTAGTTACTTTCATGAATACCCTTTGGCTATTTCCTCTCAGGAAGATAGATCCATAGGCATGGTGGGGAATCTGGCCCCTGAATTCCTGGAGATAACTAGATCTATGTATTAACCCCAACAACCCAAAAACAAATAAAACCTTCAGCCTACTACTGCGAGAAGTGGGATTGAATCACTGCAGCTTCTGTGCCCTCAGTCCGTCACTGATCCTGGTCAAGGGGGTGCTTCCTCCAAGTTGATCTCAACAGATTCCCTCAGGACAACAATGATGTTAAGGTTAGCTGATGAGATTTGGCACAAGTCTGATGACTCCCTTGGATTGAAGACCCTTGCCAAAATGTTCAATAACAGTCTAAAGACTTTCTTTCTCTATTCTTTCCTTTTTCCCTTTTCTCACTCCCAGCTATCAATTGTGTGCTGCAGTGGGTTGAGCCCTCAAGCTACCACTGGACCCCTTTTTATTTTTCTCAATAAGTGGATCACCCGTGTCATCTCCTGTTTGCCCAAACTTATCCTTTGAATGCACTTTAAAGGACTCATTCAAAATCAAACTCACTCTCATTGAGTCAATTCTGACAAGGGAGAACTGCCCCTCAAGGTTTCTGAGACTGTAACCCTTTGCAAAAGTAGAATGTCTCATCTTCTGTGGAGCTGTGGGTAGTTTCCAACTGCTCACCAGTGGTTCACTGTCCAACTGATAAAGCACTATGGCACCTGATGTCTTTAAAGGACTCTTTCAAATACAATAATATTTACAATTATGAAAAGTAACAATTCTGAGCTCACTTCTCTTTTTCATCTTGACACTATACTTTGTAATATGCCTGCTTTAAGTACCATTGTTAATTCAACTAATATTAATTCATGTGAATAAATTTTAAATTAATGGATACTTGCATGATTTCCAGAGCACCTTGGTGGATAACTGTTATGTATTGGGCTGTGAAGAGCAAGGTCAGCAGTTTGAAATCGCCAGCCATTCTATGGGGAAGAGACATGGGTTTTTACTAAAAAAATTAGTCTGAGAGGGGTGCTATGGGTTCCAATGGATATAATGGCAGTGCGTTTTTGGTTGCAGGATTTCTAAGAAGCAATGAAGACTGGGTCCTGAATTTAAATATAAGTTTCTGTATATTTGTTTCTGGTGTCCCTTGGGGTTAAGCATTGACCTTGCTAAACACAAGGTTAAAAGTTCAAAGCTTGCCTTTCTCCTGATGAGCAGCAGCTGGTAGATTTGAACTTCCAACCTTGTGTTTAGCAAGGTCAATGCTAACCCCAAAGTGCCACCTGTGGTGGTCATGTGTTTATGCTAATTTCATGATTGAGATGTAGGGTGGAGTCTCATTTGTTAATCTGGAGATAGCCATTGAGTAGCCAATGAGGCCTCTGTGTGGGCATGGCTTATTCCTGACACTTCTGGGAAATCTCATGATATTTCCCTGATGGAGATAAGCAGCTATCTCCTCAGTTGTTGGGAGCTAGTCTCAGAGGCAACTAACTATGGAAAAGACAAGATGGCAGTGTCTGAGAAGCTGAAGGAGCTGGAGGAGAAGTCACACGTCCTTACCCCAATGGAACCAGACCTCTGAAGCTGGAGAAGCCACATGGAGAGCCCTGCCAGCACTGAGTTGCCTTTGCCACAACTGGATGCTGTTGATGGACCCTGAGTCCTGGAAGTGAGGAGCCATGGGGAGACCCTGCCAGTGCCGGGATTCTGTACCCACTGACCTGTGGCTTTCAGAGTCGGAAGGAGACTTAACAGACTGGTATCAGGCATATGTGCTAACATTGGATTTATGACCTTGAACTGGACTGAGTTGGGATGCATTCTCAATGTTTCCTTCCTTTTATATTTAAGCCCTACCCTTATATCCATATGTGTGTCTATGAGTTTGTTTCTCTAGTCTACCTGGACTAACACACCACCAGAAACAAATATACAGAAACCTATATTTAGAAAGATAACTATAGTAGGTTAAAGTGATAAACCTCCCTTGAACAGTGGGAATCTTGTCACTTGACATCATTATTTTCTGGGGGGGTTGTGTTGGTGCTTCACTGCTGGAGTTTATCTCTAATATATTTTGCTGTTATGGGTAGCTTTCTTGAATCTTTTTTATGTATTTGTCTGCTTTCCTGTATGTGCAATGCAGAATTGATGAATTCATAGAGACAACAATTAAAATAAATGTTCCTGGGGGTACAGTAGGGTAGGGGTATACACAGGGGAGCTGTTATCAAAGAGTTCAAGAAGGAATAAAATGCTTTGAAACTGATTGTGGTAGCAATTATACAATACTGCTTAATGTGATTAGATGTGGAATGTATACATATGATCTCAGGTTAGCTCCTAATGAAATGGTTTGGAAAAAATAAAATAAAGAAACCTTATAACCAGCACCACAATGAATCAGATTTGATTTGCTCTCAGTTGGAGAGTGGCTTTATCCTTATGCCCACATAGTAGGTATGTTCATTTTTGGCTTGTGAAGGTATAAAGAATTATTAATGGCTGAACTATGAGTGTAAAAGAATGAAAGTGTTTTTTCTTGAGAATTGGTGTTGCTGTTTTTAAACTGCAGTAAGGAGGAAATTCTTATTTATCTTCCAGTTTTCTATAAGAAAAAGAAGTCAATATTTAAATATCAACTATATAAATATAAATGTACTAAAATATGCCCCCAGACACTGACACTAAAGCTAATAATACTGCTCAATATACTTTTAATGTCTAAATATACAGAACGTATACTGTGTTTACAGGTCAGAAAATTAACTATCGCTAACATGCCCATTTCCTTAATTTACAATTTACCTACAAAGTCTTAAGGCAGAATTTTACTAGTAGCCATTTTGATATTACTTCACTTCTGTGATAAATTAATTACAACTGGTCTTAATTATTATCAGGAAATTTCTGATTTACTCTAATGTTTATCTGGTAGTACTGTGAAAATTAATGTGTTTAGCAGAGAACTATGTTATAGGATCCAAATAGGAAGAGCTGTACTAGGTATTTTAAATTATTGATACTTTCAATTAAACGTGAGTTCAGACTTACATGTTCATACAAGTTTGCCTTTAGACTGTAGCACTAGGGTAAATCAAGATTTTAAGTGTTATCATTCAGCCAAAAAGCAGATTGCTGAGCAAAGACCTAGAATAGCAAAAGTTATATATTTTATACCAGAATACATTGATTATGGGAGTTATATGTGATTTTTAGATAGTTGACATTGTTTTTTTCCCCAATTATTTTATTGGAGGCTCTTACATCTCTTATAACATTCCATACATCATAAGCATATTTGTACACATGTTGCCATATTCATTTCCAAATATTTTCTACTTGAGCCCTTGATATAAGCTCCTTTATCCCCCTTCTTTTTTTAAAATAAATTATTTTATTGGGGTTCATACAATTCCCATCATTATCAATTTTATGCAGGCCACATTTGCACACTTGTTGCCATCATCGCTCTGAAAACATCCTCCCTCTATTTAGACCCTTAGTCCCAGCTCCCCATATTTCCCTTTCCTTCACCCCCCTCTCCCATGAACACTTAATACTTTACAAAGTTTTATTATATTTTCATATCATACACTGTCCAATGTGTCCCTTCACTCACTCCCCTGTTAATTTACATTGTTTTTAATGTCCAAAAATGCTTTATTTTAATGGTTTAAAAGAAAAGTTCTAGCTCTTAATTTTGTATGCTGCTTTTATAAACTAGAATTAGATCGTTTTAAATGGCTTTTGAGTGAAACTAACTATAATGAATGTAGTCACCTTTACCAAATTCTCTCATGCTAAATGGCTATATTATTTACATAATGTGATAGGTAGCTTTGTTATGCCAACATGGTCCAAGAAGATAGGGAGGTGTGTTATGACAACATGGCCGATGAACATTTGAGATTGATTGAAGGGCAGAGATATAAATGGCTCAGCGACCCCCACCTTGCTCTGTTGCTCATGGATCTTCAGACTAGCTGCTGCCTTGGTTATCCTGTGCTTCGATCTCCAGGCTACACTACCCATGGAACACCTAATCCGTGGACTATCTCATTGTGAATTGAGGTTCCTTCAAGCCCTACATTACCATGCTCCTGGAATATACATCTCTTGAGCTGGGGCCCTGTCATCAGCCTGGCTGTTGGTGACGTGCCTTGCTGCTTGGTGCTTGTGGCAGGATAGCCTGCATTGCTCTACAGAAGACCCTCAAGACTCAGACTGCCAGTGTACTAGTTATCTACCACAGCGAGTTGCAGTGAGCCATTTGTACTGCTTTATAGAGCAGTTAATTGCTTATTTCTTTTGTTAGATATCTCTCTCTCTCTGAGCCTCAGAAAAGAGGAGCCGTGAGAAGACCCCTGCCAGCACCAGGATACTTATGCTGCTTCTACTACCATTGGACACACAAGACTTTGCACCCACTGGCCTGTGATTGTCCTGGTGTCATTGCACGAGCTTTATGAGTCAGAAGGAGACTTTATAGACTGGTATTGGATATATGGATTAATATTGGATTTATGATCTTGGACTGGACTAGGTTGGATGCTTTCTCAAAGTTCCATTCCTCTTGTATATAAACCTTTCCCTTATATCCATATGTGTATTTATAAATCTGTTTCTCTAGTCTACCCGGACTAACACACATAAGTTAAAAATATATATATATCTCTTTTACCAGGTAATAATTAGCATGATTGACTATAAAATGAAGGATATATGTAGAACGAGTTCCTTTCATTGGAATTCAAACTCAATATTAAAGAGTAGAGATGGAATTAGTATATCAAATCAATGTGAGTTAATCTGGGTAGACTAGAGAAACAAATTCATAGACACACATTTGGATATAAGGGAATGTTTTATATACAATAGGAATGGGACACTGAGAAAACATGCCAATCCAATCCAGTTCAAAGTCATAAGTCTGATATCAGCCAATACGCCCAATACCTGTCTATAAAGTCTTCAGACTCACGAGGTCACAGGCCAGTGGGGACAGAGTCCCGACGCTGGTGGAGGCTGCTTGCTTCCAGGGTTCAGGGTCCATGAACAGCATCCAGTGGTGGTAGAAGCAACTCAGCATTGGAGGGGTATCCATGTGTCTTCTCCAGCTTCGGAGGTATGGTGTTATCAGGACAAGACCATGTGGTTTCTCCTCCAGCTCCTTCAGCTCCTCGCATGCTACCATTTGTCTTGTCCATAGTTTGTCATCTTGCAGACTGACTCCCAACAACTGGGGAGATAGCCTTTCATCTCCACAAGGGAAATACCATGAGATTTCCCAGACGTCTCAGGAGAAAGCCATGCCCACACAGAGGCCTCATTGGCTACTCAATGGCTATTTCCAGATTAACAGGCTAGACTCCACCCTACATCTCAATCATGAAATTGACATAAGCACATGACTGCCACACAATGCCTCAAACTCTCCCAAGAAAACTGATGAGGGACTGAGCTCACACAATGTATTCTCTCAGTTGGTACAAAGGATCACTTTCTAGTAAAGACTTTAAGGAAATTCCATAGAAAATGTTGCTTAATAATTACTGAAAGTAAAATCAGGTGAAAAAGATTTGGCAATTTAGTTTCTCAATTTCAAGATAAAATAACAAATAATAAATACTTTTAAAAGTCATACACAAACCCTTAGAAACCTTTTAGATTGAGCTAAGTGTTCCAGATGTAGCAGTCACTGTATAGTGCAAAGTTGAACACTGATCCAGCAAGTTCAAGTGGACCCAGGTAATTAATTGACAATGTTGATGTCTCCAAGAATAAGGCCCAAACCAATGAGACTGATGTCTTCTTGACCAACAATCATCTTTTGATATTCCATATGTCATTGCTGTTGTTGTTAGGTGCCTTCAAGTCGGTTGGCATCTGTAGAGATCCAATGCACAACATTGGATCAGAACCAGAGCCTGGTTCTGAACCATCCTCAAACTTATTGTCACATGTGAGCCTATTACCACTTTGTCAACCCATCTCATCCAAGGTTTTTCTTTTTACCCCTGACCCTCCATTTTACCAAGAAAGCTGTCCTCCTTCAGACACTGGTTTTCTCCTAATAACATTTCCAAGGAAGGGGAAACAGTCTGTCTATCCAAACAGCATTTGCCTTTATCCCTTACCCAACACTTTAATTCAGAGCTCAATTCTTCTCAGGTCTTCCTTAGTCAATGCCTAGCTTCCACATGCATAAGAGGTGATTAAAGATACAACGGCTTTGGTTAGGCACGCTTGTATGGAAACAGTGACAGTGATTATGCTGTGGAAAAAAAATATTCAAGGAAATCATTTTTGTACATAATTATAAAAATTATTTCTATTTACAGTAATGTAAAGGAACTTTGATTAGTAGAGAATGCAAGTCTCTATAGCTCTAATTCTCATGTGAATCAGATAAAACATATCATTCCTCATTAAGATATATGAAATCTTGACATGTTTAATAAAAACATGTAAAAACTCTGTAGGCAAACCAAAGATTGGGAGGACATATTATAGTACATATCTGGAAGAGGATTCATATGTGAAATAGATCAAAATATCCTAATAGTAAAAATAAAAATATCTATTACATGGAAAACGAATGACAAAATGAAAAAAAATTATTCACAAAAATAACAGGAATGACCAATGACCTTATGAAAAATGTGTCAATCATTGTTAGTAATCAAGTTATCATTTTTTTAAATTCTAGCAATTTCTTAAATCTAAAAGCACAATTTATCTGTGCCCTTAACAATTACTCTTTTAGACATTTACCAATAAAAATTAAAACAGACCAGAATGTCTCCTAACTGACTTGAATTTGCATAGCAGGCTTATTCATAATACCCCCAATTGAAAGTAATCTGAATACTCAAGTGTTGTTGTTGTATCTGTTAGGTGCCATTGACTAATAATAACCCTATGCATAAGAAAACAAACCACCGCCCAGCTTTGTGTCACTCTTAAAATTGTTATGTTTGCACCTGTTGTTCCAGCCACTATGTCAGTCATAACATCAAGGGTATTCTTCTGTTTCACTTACCCTCCACTTTACCAATACTATGTGTGTTCAAGAGGGAGGACACAATAAAGACATTTTAAAACAAGCAAAGCATAATAGAATTTACTACTCAAAATTTACTTGACTGGGTGAACCACTAGATGTACAATAGGAAATGTATTCAAGAAGAAGAAAATCCTGAGCTGAAAGAAAATAGTGAACAAATTAAAAATCCAAATTTTTAGAGGAAATAATAACAAGTATAAAGAATAAGAAAAACAGTTGACATATTAGAGTCAGATGACAACAAACAATGCAAACGACACCGTATAAAATGAAAGACAGTAATAGAATTAAGAGTCTCTGCATGGTGCAATTATAGGATGATGCTAAGAAACAATCCAAAAGATGGGCAGTCCCACTCCTCACAGGAGTGTCTTGGAAGAAAGATGTGGCAACCTACATCTGTGATATCGGTTACTGAAAGCACCACGGAACACAATTCTACTATAGCACAGGTAGCTTGCTGCGATTCAGAATCAACACTTTAGCTACTGGTTTCTTCTAACAAGAATGAAAGAGTTCTTAGTAAGCTATGTGGCACAGGGAGAATGCTGCGTGCTGGGTTGCTAAGCCACAGGGCAGCCAGTTGAGCCCACCGAGGAACAGGAGACAGGGGAGGCTGTCTAGTCCCATAAAGATGTCCAGTCTCAGAAATCCCAAAGGCACGATTTTATTCTCTCCTACAGGGTCCCTCTGAGAATCGACACCTTGCCCATTTGTTGGCTTGTGTCCTTAGCTCTGTGTATGCTCAGGATAGCACAGGGCAGGGCTGCGTTTCCTTCTGCTGTTTGTAGGGTTTCTGTGAGTCAGAACTCACTGAAAGGCACCTAACACCGACATCTCTATTGTCAGGAGTTCTGCTTTGAGCTGCGACCCTCAAGACGAATGGTTCACTCACCAGTTTCTCTGCTATTACATATAATGTTTACGAAAAGGGTCATACTACTCTTCAGAGTCTACTATGAACTATAAAGTCTGAAAATAGCATATATTAATCTTGAATAATGGGAACTGGGGTACCATGAAAGCAAGTGATCTGAACTACTTTTCCTACATTACAACGTACTTGCTATGGGGCCTACAGCAATTCACCAAACTATTATATTGGAAAACTGCCTCAAGGTTCTAAAGTGGAAGGAGAAACTGGAATGTTACATTCAAATTCACTTGAATATTAGACTGTTTTCTTTAAAATTCAGGTGGACAGACATGCTATGAAGAGATGAATAGAATTTAACACATCAGGGAAAATAGGCGACTACATTATTTCAGGGGTGATCTTGCCAAGAATTATGTTGATTATGTCTGGAGAAGTTTCCAGAAACTGAAGCAACTTGTTATCTTTCGTAAACAGGCATTTTTCTTTCAGTTAGAACTCAAAAATTTTCACTTCGACAAGGTAAATTAACTTCAGGAAGTGAACATTGTCTCTAATTACTTTTTATCTGGTTTTTTAGAGTGCAGTTTCCTTTCTTTGATTTTTTAAATTATTTTTTCAGATGTCCATTTAAATTTAATACAAGGTATACATAGTTTAGTGTTGGTTGTTTTTGTAGCCTTTCACAATTAAATTTCTCCTGAAGTTATATTGATTTGATTGAATTATAGCAAAGGCAATTTGAAATAAAACTTTGTTAGAGTTTTAGATTTCTCAAAAAGCTTTTGGTGGATTATGAAATGTATATTCATTCCACCAGTAATTCTAAGCACTCATCACGGTGCCCAGCACTATGATAAGCAATACAGATTCAAAATCTGTAGAACAAGATGATCTCTCTTCAAAGGATGAATATCATGTAGGACAGTTAGATTTTGCGTCAATTAGACTGAGTCGGTATTCTCAGTGAGTTGGCCTAGTAAATGATGTGACAACACAGCCTAATCAACTCATGGTGCAATCTATTGTGAGGAGCTAAGCAATCGTGGAGGAGTGGAGTGGACTACAGCTCTCACTCATTTCCCAGCCTTGATGACATTTCCTTAGGGATCTTACCTATTTTTTTTTTTTTACCAAAACAGATTCTGTGGAAAGCATGTTTGTTTCTTGCTGGTCTGGATGCTGAATCTGTCTCAGAGACCTCTGTTTCTTTAGATTTGAAGCAATATCATGTCATTTTACCTGTTAACCTTGGAGTCATCTGACCTGCCAACCTTGGATTTAATGGACTGTGCAGCCACAAGTCTGACATGCTGACCTTGGATTGAACCATCTCTGCCTCCACCAGTCTGTGATCTTCCAGCTTCATCTTCCTGCTGCCTGGTTCCTAAGCCCCTGACATTATGCAAATAAGGAAAGCTTCCATCCTAAACTTTGACCTACATGCTTGAAGAGAACCGAACTTATTGTATGAACAGTTTTCTCAAGATCAATTTCTTATTCATCCATCTGTAGCTATACCTACATCACTAGTCATATTTTTAGAGAATTCAATCTAAATACAACTAGAATTGATGAAACATTTAAGTTTGATTAAATAATAAATAATATTGAAAAATATGGTCTTGATGTAGAGATGAAGGTGCTGGTTGAGTGAGGGAACTTTATAAGACCAACAACTTGTTCACAGATAAATATTTTTATTCAACAACACCAACATCAACTACACGCATGGACTTCTCCAGATAAAATACACAGAAATCAAATTGACCACATCTGTGGAAAAAAGACAATGGAGAAGCTAATAGCATATGCTAAAATGACACCAGTGGTTGATTGTGGAATAGATCATCAATTGCTATGTAAGTTCAGGGAAAGTTTAAGAAAACTAAAACAGTTCATGAGAGCCAAGATACCACCTTATGGATAGTGCATCTACATTTCCATAGAGCATCTCACGAGCAGAGCGAATGCATGAACACTAAGGCCAGAAACCCTGATGAGTTATAGGAGGACATCAACAGCATCAATCATGAAGAAAGATAAAGATCATTTTAGAAAAAAAGATCTAAGTGGATGTCAGAAGAGACTCCAAAACTTGCTTTTCATCGTAGAGTAGCTAGGGCAAATGAAAGAAACAGCACGGTCAAGAAGGCTGAATAGAAAATGTTAAAGGAAACTATTACAATGAATTGTGCAAAGATTGGGCTGAGCCCCGGTGGCATAGTGGTTGAGTGCAGGACTGCAGCCCACAGGCATGGCGGTTCAAATTCAGCAGCGGCTCTCCATGAGCAAGGCTGGGTAGCTCCCACGACCACCAGAGGGCAGTGATGCCAAAAAAAGAAAGAAATGTGAAAAGATTTAGAATTCAAAAACTACAAAGAAAGAAGAAAATCTGCATATCTGCAGCAGAACTCAAGAAAAAAATTCACCTGAAAGTTGAATTATTGAAAGATTTTATCAGCAAATTATTGTCTGATGTAGAAGATATGAAAAAAAGAAAATATGGGGCTGAGCCCTGGTGGCGTAGTAGTTGTGCGCGGGACTGCGACCCACTGAGATGGAGGTTCAATTCCAGCTCACAGGAGCAAAGTCTGGGCCTCCTACTCCCGCCACCAGAGAGCAGTGATGCCTAAAAAAAAAAAAAGAAAGAAAAAAAGAAAATATGTAGAGTCACTGTACCAAAAAGAACAATTTCACAATTTCAGAAATTAGCATGTAAGCAAGAACCTATGGTACTGAAGGAAGAAATCCAAGAGAATTGAAGGCATTAGCCAAAAACAATGCTCCAGGGCTGAGCCCTGGTGGCGTATGGTTGTGCGCGGGACTGCGGCCCACTGGGAGGGAGGTTCAATTCCAGCAGTGGGGCTGGGCCTCCTCCTCCCACCACCGGAGAGCAGTGATGCCCGCCCCCCCCAAAAAAATGCTCCAGGAATTGCTGAAAAACCAATCGAAATATTTCAACAAGAGAATGAAGCAGTGGAGCACTTACTCTCCTATACTAGGAAATTTTGAAGACAACTACTTGAACAACTGATCGGAAGAGAACATTATTTCTACCAATTTCAAAGAAATTTGACCCAACTGAAGCTCAAATAATAATATCATCAGTATCGCAAGCTAGTAACAATTGCAGCAATATATTGACAGGGAGCTGTCAGAGGTTCAGACTGAATTCTGAAGAATACTTGGTACAAGTACAATGTGGATGTCAGATGGATCTTGGCAGAGAGCAGAGAAAATATGAAAGTTGTTTACTTCTGGTTTATGGACTCTGAAAAGGTATTTGTCTGGATAATAGCAAATTCGTAATAGTCTTATGAAGAATGGGAATTCCAGAACACTTGTGTGTGCTCACGTGGAACTTGTACATGGGTGAAGACAGAGTTGTATGAACAGAACAAGGGAAAGACCAAATGTACCAAGTGGCTTTCTTGTTTCCAAATAGGTGAAATATCAATTAGTGGCAAACCTCATTCTGTATGTCCATCAATTTCTCAAATGGATGAAAATGTTGACTCATAGTGCATTTAGAGTTCATCCCACCAGGTCAGGCTGTTAGTCAAGTTTTCTAGTAAGAGGCTCTGAAAGGATTGTGTAACCGTATGCAACAAAAAGCTACATGATGTGTGGCAGACAGGGGACTAATTTTACCACCACAACAATATACCCACTCACATAGCCATTCATTATGCCAGTTTTGGCAGACACATGCACACATAACAGCATGCCTCTCTTGCTCATGCACCTTACGCACCTTACCTTTCTCCATGAGACTTCTTTTTGTTTCTGTGAATGAAGAGGAAAGTTATTTGATCACACTGAAGAGGTAGAGGGAAAAAAAGAACCGAGAGAGATGCCTGTCATCCGTCCAGACAGCTGCATTTGAACCATGTTTCCAAGAATGAAGTCACAGATTTGGCAAATATATTAAGTGTAATGGGGATTACTGTGAAGGTGATGAGGTTGCTCTGAAAAGATAATATTAAATACATAGCTTTGAAAAGAATTCTGGTTGGGGGGATGTCACGCTGTATGTATTCAATCCATAAACAGCAAGCAGTCAGAGAAGATGAATTATATAAGAGGAACTGGGCATCAGGATTAGAGGTAGGTTTGTTAACAACGTGAGACATGCAGATGGCACAGCCTTGCTGTTGAGAGTGAGAAGGACTCGAAACACTTGCTGATGAGGATCAGAGACTGCAGCTTCCAATGTGGATTACAACTCAATGTACAGAAGACCAAAATCCCCACAACTGGACCCATAAGTGATAGGTGGTCACCTGATAAACAGGAAAATGGAAGCTGTCAAGGATTTTTACTTTCTTGGGTCCACAATCAATACTTTTGGAAGCTAAAGTCAGGAGATAAAAAGGCAAGTTTCATTTGGGTAAATTTTCTACACAAGATCTCTTTAAAGTTTTAGAAAACACGGTTGTACTTTGAGAACTAAGGTGGACCAGAGCAATTACCTCAAACCCAAGGAAATCTTGTACATTAAATATGGAATATCATAGAAAAATTTGAATTTTGATACTAAGAATACTCAAAGTACTATGGAGTGCCAAAAGAACAAATAAATCTATCTTGGAAGAAGGACAGTCCGAATACTCCTTAGAGCCATGGAAGGCGAAATGTTCTCATTCAAACTTTCTCATTATCAAAGGCAACTGGTCCCTGGAGAAGGACATCATGCTGAGTAAAATGGAGGGAGAGCAAAAAAGAGGAAGGTGTTTGGCAAAACGGACTGACAGTGGTTGCCGCAATGGGCTTAAACATCAGAATGGTTGTGGGGATGACTTAGGACTGGTCAAGGCTTCATAGAGGAGTGTTGAATTGGGATTGATTTTGTGTGTGTGTGGGCATCACTGCCTCTGGTGATCGTGGGCACTACCCAGTGCTGCTCCTGAGAGCCACCGATGGATTTGAACCGCCAAGCCCACGGGCTGCAGCTCCGCACTCAACCACTTACACCACTGGGGCTCAGCCTGAGTTGGGATTGATTTGATGACACTTAACGACCACAAGCAACAGTAAGCGAGTCATGTGGGAAGGAGGAGGGTGAGTTCTGTAATCACTTTGTAATAAAGGTACTTTTTGAAACAAAAAAAGAAAAATTCTCTGTGGCAGTGAAAAGGGATGAGACCAAACAAGTCTGGGGAATCACAACTTTAAAAAGCCTGAGTGATGATTAGGATAAGTCAGAAAGATTTTGTTATTAAGGTGCATTTTGCTAGTGTTTACCATCTGTCACCATTTCCCCTTCTGTTTTATTGTAATATATTTTATGAAGTGATTTTTCACAATAATTTTGCTTTACTTGTTTTTAAGTTGAAATTTTAAAGAACACACACACACACACACGGAAATAAAAATAAGCATTTGGTGATTGTGTGAGAGCCAGACGGGCTGGATACTGTCAGGATATGAGATTCTTATGATCAGGAATGTAGAAATTCAGGAGGGTGACTATACAGAAGAGAGTTTCCCTACTGCTTGGATCCACTGACAAGTATGGCAGTTCCTGGAAAGTGAGGAGAAGTGAAGCATACCTGGAAGCTTCCCCTTGGGCTTATACTGGGAGAGTAAGATCTATAGAGCACATCTGTAGAAAGAGGAAGAGAGGAAGAGAATGAGAGATAGTTCTCTTAAGGAAATGGCATATTCAATTGTGGTGGCTGGAGAGTTCCAAATCTGTGAGCTGTGCATCAAGCTTAATTCTTCTAACTCACGGGGTTATAGAAACTGCTGAATTACCATATCATCAGGTCAGAAGACAGGGAGCTATCTGAAGCCTCAAGGTGATATCATAACTGACTGCAGGACCTAAAACAAGCAAAAGCTTTATCAATGTGTGTGTGTGTGTGTGTGTGTGTGTGTGTGTGTGTGTGTACTCCCTAGGTGTTAAGTATACAATTTCAGGTCATCTTGATAAATCAGTCTAGGAGAGGAGTCTCACTTATCAAACACTGACCAGGCCTCAGTCATCTCCAAAATTGCCGGATGATGCCTCCTTGTGGGCATGAACTTCTCATGAGGATTTTGGCAACTTCCTCTCCTTCTCTATAGAAGTGAGACACACAGTCTCTCTCTACTTCACATTCCTGTTGAGAATCCACAAGACTTTCCGTCCACCTGACTAAGATCTTTCTACATTCGGCATCATTGCATGTGCTGCATGAGTCTAAAGGGGAATTTATGGACTATTATATGAACACACAAATATTTAGATATCTCAAATAATATATTATTGAATATATAATTGTATGTTATATATATATGTAGGTATGGCAGTTACATAATCTCCTGTCAACTTGAGCAAAAGGGTGGAGTCTATCGTGTCAATCAGGTCACAGCCTGATTCCTCTTTGTGGATATCACTTTCTCCTGAGGATTCTGAGAACTCCTGTCTTCCTCCCTGGAGGAGGGGCAGACACTCTCTCTGCTTCACATTCCTGTTGACAAGCCACATGGAGCTATGCTGATAGTAGTCAGAGCTCTGAAACTTAGGAGCCACATGGAGACTCATACCAGTGCTGAGGTGCTGCCCCGCCACTGGATCCACAAGACTTTCCACCCACCGGCCTGTGATCTTCCTGCATTTGGCATCATTGCATGTGGTTGGTGAGTCCAGAGAAGAATTTATAGACTCGTATCAGTCATACAGGCAAATAGAAGGCTTATGAACTTGATCTGTTCTGGGCTGGGGTGCTTTATTGCTGCGTAATAATTTGTTGACATAAACTCCTCTCTCACATGTGTATGAATGACTCTGCTCTAGCTTGGTAGATCACATCCTTTCAGGAAGCCTCCCTTACATTAGAACTAGCTTGGAATTTGGATAATGGACTTGCATCTTATAAGCTTCCTGCCATTTTGACATAAAAAGGCTAGTGTTTGCAAAAAATGAGATGAAAGATGTTTACATCTGATCACTAAAGGAAGGGCAGCAGCACATACTGGAAATCAAGGTCTTGCAATGTAACACATAACTTTAACCATCCCAAAAGTCGGAGTAAGTCTCTGCACCTGACTTTGATCTGTTATTCAAATGCACAGTATTTGTTTTTCACTTTTCACAGAACAATTATCTCATAGAAAAATTTAAGAGTCTGAACATTAAAATTTCAACCTAGCCAAACAACATTCTTGATTTTATGACCAGCAGCCTGCTAAATTAGAAAAGAAAAATTAAAATGCTATGAGCAATTAACATCGCTCAGACTTATGCAGTGTTGCTGTACAAAAGCCTGTTAAATATTTAGGTAAAAAATGGCAGGCAAGTCTCCAGGGTTCTGCCAAGCCCTCAGCACATCAGCAGCTACCATTTGTCTGTATCACCGAGGCTGCAAGTCAGAGATAATCATGCTCCTCTCCCCGCATCATTGGCATCTATGTATTTCTTATTTTCTCTTTACTCCGTCCCATTTATAGTCTACTCTAATGATTTAATATTTGCCTTTTTAAAAACTACATCGAGAAAAATAGGCAAAGTAAACTGCACAAGAGAAGGCAATGCCAGAATTGAACTCCTTTTTTCTCTCTCTACATTATGAAGTGAGGCATTCATCAAGAAGACTATTTGCTGCTCAGCAGAGGTGAGAGATTAGCCTGCATATGTTGAATTACAAACAGTGGAGTTGAAGGTTAGAGGAACAGAGCACCTCTTACTAGAAACCCACCTTTCTTAGAACAATGTTCCTTCCTCTAAGAAGGAACATTCCTGTAGGAAATTACCTGGCATTCCCATGGAGAGGAAAGAAAAACTGGAGTTTTCAATTTTATACCATGGTATTGGCAGAGAAGATTGCATATAAATGATGTTCACAATAAGGAACACATCTTTTTTGGACAAAGCACAAAGAGAATATCCTTTAGAAACAAAGATGGGGATACTATGGTTCACTTACTTTGGACATATGACCAGGGAATGACAGTGACTAGAAAATGACAGCTACTTGATAGAGAATCATTGAAACAAGGGAAATCCTTAGTAACTTGACACAGTAACCACAGCAGTGTCAATGGACTTAAACATCCTAATGACTGTGAAACTAGCATGAGCCCAGGCAGCATTTTGTTCTTCTATACTGAAGGTGTCCGTAGACAGAGCAGGCTGGGGAGCCACTAATGAAACAAGAGGCAGACCCTATACTACACACATAATACATTCTTTGGTACTTTTATTTCTCTCATAATAACCTTGGAAGTAGAGAATATTTTGCCCATTTGACAGATGTTGAAACCGAACTACAGGGAAATTGAGTAAAGGGTGTCGCTAATAACTGATGGACTGGGTCACAATTAGACTTTCAGACATACACTATCTTCTTTGTACTGGACCGCCTCACCTGAGTTTCTCTAATGCCAAGACCCATCATTCATTTTTTTCCTCATAAATGTATGTCAAATAGAAATATATAGTGATAGCCCGCCAAATGAAAATTATTGGCATCTTCTTGAAAAAGATATAAAAATGTAGCTTGTAATTCTCATTCACTTTTCTCATTATTCAGGTCATACCTATTCTTCCCCTGGATTTTGGATCTTGCCTACAATATTAATCTAGATTCCATCACAAAGGCACACAAATGCTTTCACAGGTGGCATTCCGATATCTGTCTGGAGATCTATGTATTACCATGTGGATTTTGCCTGTAATTTCTAAAATTTTTATGGCATGGTTTAATGCAATGAAACACATATGATAATATTTCAATGCATACTGTTCTATATATTTGGTATTTCAATGGACACTCCTATTTCAAGAGACCTCAACTTATTTGACTCTGCTGATTAGCCTAGAGAGTGAAAAAGAGAATTATGCAGGGTATATGGCATTTGTTTGGGATAGAGAGATTGTCAGATAGATGATGATGATGATGATGATAAATACATACATACATACATATATGCATGCATGCATATATACATCCATACATACACACACAGACAGATAGTTAGACAGACAAATTTTCATGGCTAGGCAGACAGATTTTCATTGCCATCTAGTCAAATCCAACTCATAGTTCCCCTTGTGTGTCAGAATAGAACTGTGATCCATATGATGTGTAATGGCTGGTGTTTTCTATGTCAAACATCAAGCTTTTCTTCAGAGATGCCTTTGGGTAACATGAACTACCTGCATTCAGACAGCAGGAGTTCAACTACTAGCCGAATAGTTGGTGCTTCAAATCGACCAAGAACAGGACTTGCAATTTGCTTAAAAAGGTCAGAGCTTTGAAAACACTGTGGAGCTGTTCAATTCTGTAAAAATGGGATCACAGTAAGAGGGAATTGGCTATACAGAAACTGACAGCAGCACAGATGCCGTTCCATAAAGAGTTTAGAAATAGCAGGCAAAAATTCACACTGCGATACACAAGTTGCTGGACAGATATCTAAATATCTTCTGTGAAAACATCTGTACATTCTCTTGAGTGGAATTTAGATTAATACCTTAGTCAAAATCTAGTCAGATGGAATACACTTGGTGTGGCTTAAATAAAGAAATGGGCGAATAAGAAATACAATTACCTAAGTGTGGGCTTATATATCTTTCTATATAAGCACACAAAATAATACATTTTAAATATTGTATATTACATATATGATACATCCATGAAAACTGTTGAGTCAAAAATATACTTGCTTTTACTTTATTATTATTGCCTAGGAATCACTTACTAAACCTCTATGTGTCAGAGAGTTCAGTGTTTTATATAAATAAACTTATTGAATTCTCATCATCACCCTGCACATACAAGTTCCATTAATATACAAAATTGTTCAAATTAGGAAAAGGAAGCAATATTAACTTCTATAACATCACCATGTCAGTGAATATAGAAATTGGAACTTGGTCCCCTGGAGCTAGACTGCAAAGTCCATGCTCTTAACACTGCCTTCTGTTGCCTTCATGGAGTGGTTCTCCATTAGGATTCAAGGATAGCAACTCCAGTTTCTTTCAAAATTCAATCATGAATAAAAATATAACCAGTTATTTCCATTAAGATTTCATTTGACACACTGGTGGTCTAAGTGCTACAACTAAGGGATTTCTAAAGTCTTGCTGAAACTTCCATTCTTTTAGGATGAAATAACTTGCATTCCAGATTTTTAATTCAACTTGCTTTATTATGACATTTTATAGCACAGAGCCATTAATTGTGTTCATTATTTATACCCTATAAATTTGGAAATTACATATTTTAAAAGTTAAAAATTAAGCTAAGCTGCTAAACATTCTTTGTATTTACTAATTATATAAGATGTGTGCTAAATTGTAAAAATGCAACATACTAAATTTTTCTAATGATATAGAAATTAATCTCAATATTTAGGTCAATGTAATTTTCTGAGAAAATGCTGCTAATATATTCCTGTAACATGTACTGTAATCTAAAATAAATTCCTCTGGATTTTTTCCCCTCATGATTTCTTAAAACCCTTCAAGTATCAAAGATATAAAGACTTAATCAGGAAAAACTGACACATATGTGCACAGTCAACCATGTGCAAGGAAATGTAAGTGTTGTTTGAATGGATACTTTATTCAGAAAGACTGTTTCTTCCTGATTTCTGGCATGCACTGTAGAGTTTGATTACACACAATATTCTGTGTCTTAATGCTGTCTTTTGATTTCTCAGCTCTGATAAGCTTTGGAGGTATATGGGGTGATTTTTTTTCTCTGTTCTTGAGAAGGGTTGCAATTTTAAAAGAGTACAAAAGCAAGTCAGGGAATGGTGGAAAGAATTTTAAAAGTAATGAACTGAAAAGTCATCAGAGGCAGCTTCCTATCTTGTCCTGTTTGCACCTAGATGGGTGACCTTCCACAAATCTCTAACCTCTCTGCACCACAGCTGACTTTTCCATGAACAGAAAAGATTTCAGGATCCATTTAGACATTCTTTCTGCAGGTGTTTGTTATGCACAGACTACACTATGCAAAATTCCATAGAGGGTGCAACTAGCCTTCAGCTTTTTAGTTAATAAAAATAACTATGTAGGAAGACAGGTTCATTCAAATACGTTATACACCATTTCCAGAAACACGAAATTTTTTCAAATATTTTCCTATCAAGGTATTCCCAAGAAAATTGCACAGACAAAAAATAACAAGTAAGGACCAAGGGTATTTGTGTTACTAAAACACTAAGGGTAACAATAACTGAATACTGAGCACCTTGTATGTGTCATGATTCAGCCTGAGAATATTACCACATCAGATTTTCAGAGCAAACTTATTAAAAAAAGGTACAATTATCTTCTCTACTTTTCAGAAGCTAAAACTAAGTCAAAGAAAGTTAGAAAGAAATGGAATCAAACAGCTAACAAAACACAGACAACAAACTATAGAAATGATCCCTGAAAGTATAGTCTTCACGAATGAGAGGGAGAGCAGGGTGGGGCCCTAAGGCCCACTGGTGGGTAATTGGTCACCCCTTTCCAGGGGAGTCACGGGGAGCAGACAGACCAGTCAAGGTGCAACAGGCAAGGGCAGCGATGATGCATACAAGTTTTCTCTAGCTCCTGAAGCCTTCCTCCCCCCAACCATCATGGTACCATCTCTACCTTATAAATCCAGATGGTCTGGAGAAGGTACACTAGTAGAGAGGGGAGTTGGAGATATGGGAAACCAGGATGGGTGAGCCCCTTTGGGCCAGTGGTTAGATTGGAGCTGCTGGAAGGGTGGAGAGAAGGTGGGGTAGAGAGATGGAACCAACTGCAAGGATCTACACATCAGCTCCTATTTGAAGGACGGGCATCAAAGGAGTGGTTTAGGGAAGAGGTCGGGCAGTGTACGATATGACAGAACAATAACAATGTATAAAGCACTGAGGGTTGGTAAGGAGAGTAGAGCGGGGAAGAGAGGGGAAGAGAGGAAGGGGTGGAAAAGCCGATAGCAGGGGCTTAAGGAAAAAGGCGGATGATTAGAGAGCGATAACAAAAGCAGACATGCAAAGGTGCTTGGCACAGTTTGTCTATTTATGTATTGTGAGAAACGATGTATGAGGCCACAATAAAATAATTTTTAATTTAAAAAAAAAACACAGACAACAGATTTGAAGGTCCTGCTTGTATTCAAGGTCAACCCCAGAATGCCTCCTGTAATTGAGTCAGCCCACTCATAGCTGTCAGTCTCTCGTGTTATGATGACTTGGGTGTTGCTGTGATGCTACACGCGAGGCCACCAATATCCCAAATACCCCAGGATCACTTTGATGATGACATTTCAGAGGAACTTCTAAGTTAAGACAGATGAGAAATACTGCAGATGGAGAAGATGGGAGGACATTTGAAGAGAATGGAGACAGTATGAAATAGCAGTGTGGATTGGCAGAAAAATTCAGCACGCTATCCAGGTGATGCGAAAAAAAACCTCTATGAAATTGATGGCCATAAATTTACATTGGGACCATTTCATGTAGGGGTTGTTTTTCACTGGTTGGTGGGCAGGTTCAAGCATGGAGAAAACAAGGAGGTGAATATTTCAAGTGAGTTCAATAAAGCAAGAGAGGAACTAAATATCTGGTCCTGTGTGCAAGAAGTACCACTAATTTGACTGTAGAAAGTTAAGCCTACTATGAAGTGTAAACACATTAGAAGTAAGAATGGGAAGACTTCATCTCACATACATTGGACATGGAATCAGGAGAGCCCACTCCCTGAAAAAGGACACCTTGCTTGATAAAGAGGAAGACCCTCAAGAAGAGGATTGACACATTGGCTCCAACATCATAATATCCTTGAGGATGGCACAGGGCCAGGTGGTGTATTGTCTGTTGTACGTATAGTCTCCATGAAACAAAACTGACTCTGTGTCACCTACCATGACCAACAACACTACCACCACCAACAGCAACAGCAATATAGAGGTAGGAAAGGAGTCCGAGTGTTGTCATGGCTTCTGTATTGGGCTGCTATCTGCAAAGTCGGTAGTTTTAACCCACCAGCAGCTCAGAGGAAGAAAAATCAGGGGGTTGTTTGTTTGTGTCCTTGCTTGTTGCTGTACAGATTTATCGTCAAGAAAACCCACAGGGATAATTCTATTCTGTACTGTTGGGTCACAGTGCGTCAGAGTCTATTTGATGGTAGGGAATTTGAGCTCATGACTTAATAAAAATGGCATAAATGCAATGTCGGACCTCCTCTTACATGGAAAAGACCAGAATCAAATTCTAATTCCTGATTCTTATCAAAGAAATAGATTAATACAGTGAATATAGAAATGGGCTCAAAGATAACAATGTGCAGGGCTGGGTCATATTTTGTTCTGTGGTACATTGGGTGGCTATGAGTCAGAATCTATTTGAGGGCACCGACAACAACTTAAGGCAGGGTAAGACATGCCTCCACCTTCCAATCTTCTTACTATTTCTGACACCAGTCATGCCGTGTCAGCTGTGTTCAACAATACATTCCAATGGACACAAAGAACTCACAGCTTATACGGATAATCATGGGGCTTATTAGGGAACCAAACAAGTTAGAAATTGGAATAAGAAATGCCCAGGATATACTTCTTATGGGCTGGACATGCTCTTCTCAACCATGTCCACGGGTAGGCCTTTCCCTGGTTCTGATCTCTCAGTCACAGATCCCCTTGTCTCTGCCCTACTCAGCCAAGGACCCAACTCCTGGTATTTCCAACTGCCTTATTTGCATATGAAAGGTGGATATTGGATAAGAAAAAGCACAAACAGATTAGCGTGCTTTAACTTTAATTCGGGCAAAGAATGTGGGAAGGACCATAGACTGTCCTAAGAACACACAAATCTCTCCTGGAGGAAGTACCACCAAAATGCTCCTTAGAAACCAGCATGTCAAGACTTCATCTCACATACTTTCTGCAAGTTTTCAAACAAATCAATTGCCAGGAAAGGACATCATACTGGGTAAAATGCAGGGTCAAGGATAAGGAAGAATACCCTCAACAAAATGGACAACGGTGGCTGAAATAATTTGCTAAAATATAACAATTGTGAGGATGGGGTGGACAAGGCAATGTTTCCCTCTGTTGGATATAGGTTGGCTATGAGTCCGAACTGAAAGGATGATTCTTAAAAACAACAAAAATAGAGGCTAGGAAATTATACCAGACAGTCAGAGACAGAGAGTACCGGAAGCATATATACAAGTACATCATGAATATCAACGGATTTACCGCACATACTCGCTTATAAGCTGACCCATATATCAGCTGAGGCACCTAATTTTACCAAAAAAGCTGCATTAAAAATGTGCTAAAAAACTTGGCTTATCTGATGGTGCCTGGATATCAAAATATATATTGTCTGGGATCTTAAAGGGTGGAAAGCAAACAAGCAGCCATCTAGCTTAGAAATAGCAAAGTCCACATGGAAAAAGCACACCAGCCTGTGTGACCATGAGATGTTGAAGGGATCAGGTATCAGGCATTAAAAAACTAAAAATTATTTCATTATAAATGAGGGGGAGTACAGATTGGGGACCCCAGGTTCATCTGCAAGGGAAATGACAGCCCCTTACAGAAGGGTCGTGGGGAGTGGGTGAGTCAATCAGGACAGAGTGTAGCAATGATGAAATATGCAACTTCCCTCTAGTTCTAAAATGCTTCCTCCCTCTCACTATCATGATCTGAATTCTTTACCAATCCAGTCAGACCAGAGGATGTACAATGGTACAGATAGGAACCAGAAACATGGGGAATCCAGGACAGATTATCACTTTAGGACCAGACAATTGGGAAATGGGTGAAGGGGTACATCAGACAATGTATGATATGAGAAAAATAATAATTTCTAAATTATTAAGGCTTCATGTGGGAGAGGGAGTTGGGAGGGAAGAGAAATATGAGGAACTGATATCAAAGGCCTAAGTAGAAGGAGGATGTTTTGAGAATGATAATGGCAAAAAATTTCCAAACATGGTCTACATACAATAGATATATGCATTGATCATAATAAGAGTTGCATGAGTCCCCAAAAATGATTTTTTTAAACTCAGCTTATACTCAAGTATATATAGTAGGTGTTTAGATCAAAGGGGGGAGTTCTAATTAAGAGATCTGATTCAGAGAATGAAATGGATGGGACTATGATATTGCATGGTTTGTAACTATTGATGACAAGACTTAGAAGAATACTACCTTAGTGAGAAAAGAAATAAGGCAAAATGGAAGATCATTGGAGGGTAGATATTGGAAAAATCATCAAATTAGAAGTTGAATCCAAATAAAATGAAGGCAGAAATAATGGCAAAAATGATAGGTACTAGGTGACGAAATATTTTCAGGAAGTAAGGAGATTGCCCTAGAAGTAGAGATAATTAGCAAAATGATGTATGGTAAAGGGACATGAAATTCCACTCTAGTTCTAGATTTATATGATACAAATTAAGGGTAAGAAATGTATTGCATCTGGGAGATTTACTGGTACTGTACTAGGATTTTCAGAAAGTCTAACAAAACTGATCCAGCTATTGTAAAGCCTTGTGGACATCATGGATGACCAGGAATTTGAGGCTTCTTCTAGAAACTGGTATGCATACATCAGTTTAAAAAATGTGTAATATTTTCCACAGTGAATTGAAGATAGTGTTGATTATACTCTAACTTTTTATAGAGGGAGATATTGATGTTTGAAACATTCTCTTGAACCCCCACCTGGAGTTAAAGAAATCCCTAGACATGAAAACCTAGTTCTCAGGTAGAATAGGAAAAATCCTTGGTGGTGTACAGTTCTGGTCACAGTGCATAGTTTCATCCATTGAAGGATGAGTGAACTTATTGCAATTGTTCATGTTCATCCTCAGTTATGTATTTCAACATTTCCAATGGATCTAATAATATGAAAAGAATGGTAACAAAATTGGATTTGTATTACATCTCATTAAATAGCTTTTTAACAGTTCTATTGACATATACCATATATACACTGAATTTTGGGGCACATTTTTAATGCAGCTTTTGGCTGATATTTGGGTCAGCTTATACTCAAGAATATATGGTGATTTAGAGATTGTATTAGTAGAGATTGTATTAGTTCAATCATATTGCAAAGATCTGTGCAATCATCTCCACAATCAATTTTGAACATTTTCTTCTTTCTTGTACTCTTCAATATCAGCTCCTCATCCCTCCCCCCTGTTCAACCTCTCCTGACATATCCATAAAAATCCATCAATGTCATTATTGTCTCTATAGCTTTACCTATCCTGGACTTCAAATACAGAAAGGTATGTATATATATGTGTGTGTGTATATATATATATATATAAACTCTGATTTTCATCCTATTAAAAAGTAGCTTATGAAAGGAATGTTGATAATGTAAGTAATTTTGTATACATTACATGACACTTCTAAAAAATACAAAACATCACATTTTGGCCTGTTATACGGCATCAAAATATCATGTGACTGTCACTAATGTTCTCCAAAGTGGGCAACACCTCCCATCCAGGGGAGGGAGGGGGCACTGAAATGATCCAAGAGGGTTGAAAAAAGCAGACACTTACACTTTACACTGAATTATAGGTTAGAGTTCAAAAGTGTGTCATTGCCAGGTAAGTACTGATTTTTTTTTGAAAAGGGGTTAGTAGGTCAAATAAGCTTGTGAAGCAATAGACAATTTTATGTTCTCACCCCACACTTCTGTTTCCCTTTCACATCACCAACTTCCTACTGTATCTCTCTTTCTTCACATGCACATAACAATGAGTCATTTACTGCTCCAAATTTGCCTGCTCAAATTTTCCAATTCACCATACATTTTTATAAATATGTGCCTTTCTTTATGCTGTTCTCTGCCTATAATTTCATTCTCCTCCCTTTTATCTACCCTATAACTTTTTGCATATCTCTAAGTCAAACAAATGACTTCTCTTTCCTGGGATGCTTCCCCCTGTGGTCCATTCTTGATTTCTACATGCAGCCTCAGATATAGTACTCCATCAGAATCTATCATATGATATACCAATTATTTATATTCTTGAGAGTTCCTCAAAGTCTGGAAATAGTATTCAGTGTGATTGCCACATGCCTCAAAGTGTCTAGAGTCCTGATGAATTCAATTGAATACAAAGCACTCTTTAAATATGCCAAAGCAATGATGTTGTTCAAATCTATATACATATGAAATCACCCCATTCTGTTAAAAAATGACTCATATGCACTTTTATTTACAATTAATCTAATTGCATTTCATAAAACATTAAAGGAAATTAAAGTTTAAGAATTTTCTAAATGGAACCCTTTATTTTGTTTTGCTGTGATTATTGTAGCCAACCCAGCAATAAAGCTAGATTTAGGAGGATAAAGTTTGCTTAATAAATATAGTTGGGTTCCAAATGAAGGCTGAGCATGATCATGGGACAAGAGGAAAGTAAAAGGAAATAGAGGAAATAAATGAGACAAAGGGCATTTATAGAGGTATAAACACAGGCATGTACATAGGTGAATATATTTGTACATGATGATGGGGAAGGAGATCTACAGGCAAATAACTATAGGTTTAGTATTAAGGCAGAAGATGGATATTGGACCTTCATGCAAGTACTTCCTCAATGCAAGAACATTTTGTTCTATTAAATTGGCATTCCATGATGCTCACCTTCCCGACACAATCACTGAAGACAAATGTGTGCAGAAGCAAAAGTGGTGAAGAAAGCAGATGATGTCCAGCTATCAAAGAATATCGCATCCAGGGTCTTAAATGCTTGAAGGTAGACAAATGGCCATCTAGCTCAAAAGCAAGAAAGTCCACATAGAAAAAGCACATCTGCTTGTGAGACCAGAGGTGTCAAAGGGATCAGGTATCAGGCATCAAAGAACTAAAAATTATACCATTGTTAATGAGGGGAAGTACAGATTGGGGACCCAAAGCCCATCTGTCAATAATGGGATATCCCTCAATGAAAGGTAGCAGGGAGGAGATAAGCCAGTCAGGGTGCAATGTAGCAATGATGAAACATACAACTTTCCTTCCATTCATCAATGTTTTCCCTCCCACCCCTCCCCAACTATCATAACCCAGTTCTACCTTACAAATCTGTCTAGACCAGAGGATGAACTACACTTGTACAGATAGGAACCAGAAGCATGGAGAATTCAGGACCAGTGGTGAGAGTGTTGAGACTGGGAGGGTGGAGAGAAAGTGGGGTAGAAAGGGGGAACCAATTATAAGGAGCTATATATAACCTCCTCCCTGGGGTGTGGACCACATGGAAGTGAGTAAAGAGAGACATCAACAGTGTTAGAGATGACAAAATAATAATAATTTATAAATTATAAATGGTTCATAAGGGAAAGGGAGGGGTGGGGAAGGGGAAAATGAAAACTGATGTCAAGGACTTAAGTAGAAAGCAAATGTTTTGAGAATGATGGGGTCAACAAGTACAAATGTGCTTGACATACAATGGATGGATGTATGGATAGTTATGAGATGTATAAAGAGATGTATTTATTGCCCCCAATAATATATATATATATATTTAGTAAAGAATAGAAGGACAATAACTCACTGCACTATCAAAGTGTAATAATATGATGAACTTAACACAGAAGAAGCAAGAGGTTAATTGGAATTTAAACCAAAACTCATACTTGTACACTAAACAAGGCTTTAATCAAAAGATGGAATCCAGCATTTAACACTATAATAAGTATATATTACCATCGATGATATTGTCTTGTGATAATATGATAAATCACTATCAGGAGGTTTGATGCATGGTTTGAACTTTTGAATACATAGTTGATGTGTGCAATATAAATCTCCACCTAATTCACAATAAAATATGATAAATCAGGTTAACTTTATTAGAATACAAAGAGTTTTGAAACCTATAGCAACTACTATCAGAGGCACATGAACAGTTGACAAGTCACAGCTTACAATAGAATTCAAAACATAGCAGGAAAAAGAAAAGGCACATCCTGAGTAATCCCGGAAGATTAATTAATGCCACAATGTTAGGTACACCAGCTGTAACATGTGGACATCTCAGGAGGTCCTTTCAGACTTTAAATCTTGCTGGAAATGGACTTACAGAGAATATCTGATTATGCCAAATTGTCACCAAATGATAATAGGCATAAATCACTCTAGGGTGTGTCCAAAATTAAGTCCAAAATTTCATTTGAAGGTTTTCGATTCAACTGTTTATTTTGGTATTGAAGTCACATGAAAGTTAGTGCATAATAATGTCAATAATTTGTCTGAAAGTAAGTGAAAAGACTTGCAAACTGCCAACAGTTTTAAGAGCTTACGCCAGTTACACTGACAGAAGCAATTCACAGCCTTCTTTGCAGGACACTAACAGGATGTCCAAAATTGACATGCTAGAAAATTCTATTTTCCCTGCATTTATAGTTTATCCCCCCAAAATGGTATTTCATGTCACTGGGATAACAAAAATCTGTAACTACTCTACACTGCTTCCTTACCTTGAGGCATGTGACACATATGGTGCCTCCATCTGAAGGAGGCTTGAGGAGAAAAC
>PVJH01001684.1:104696-197169 GCA_004026705.1 Nesogale talazaci | reverse complement strand
CTTCCATACTAAGCATATGTAGTCATTCTTAAGAAGCTCGAGGGTAAAAGGAGAAGTAAGTTAATAGGAAATCAAATTTAAAGTCAAATTCTTTACTTCAAAAGTGAAAGCAAGATTGTATGTAAACTTGACACCCTTTGGATGAAATCTAAGCACCATTTTTGGTACAGAGATCAGAAAAGTGACTTGAAGTTGTGTAACAGAGAGACTACACACCTTAATGTAAGAAAAACAAGATCATCTACCACTTTCCTCTGAAGGACATAAAGAAAACACCTCAAACCTTTTTACAGGAGATCTTATCTTGGTTAGATCTTGAATTTCACATCTACTGCACCTTTATTGACCAGTCAAAATATATTGATTTAAAAGCAAATATTGATCTCTGTAAGAGCAGAATAAGGAAATACCAACTTAAATCTACTTCCTGAATTTACTCTCTCTGAGATAGGTTCATATATTGTTACCAAGTCTACACCATCTCCCCTGGTGGCAGAGTGGTGTGAAGTTTGGACAATGAACTGAGCATCCTTTCACATCCACCAATCACCTCACTGGGGAAATACGAAGCAGTCTACCCCTACAAACGCCCAGTCTCAGAAACCCGAGGGGGCAGTTCTACTCTGTTTTCTTGGGTTGCTGTGTGTCAGAACCACTTTTGTGGTGATTTTCTTTTTATGTAGTTGTTGTTCGGTTGGTGTGTGTGTGTGTGTGGGGAGGCAGGTTTGGTTCTCCTTTAGAAAGTGTAGGTTGCGTTGTGAAGGGAGGTGGCATGGTGCATTATCAGTGGCTACAGTCCTACAAAGAGTAAATATCTCCTGGTAACAGAACCATGCTTAGAACCAGAAGAGCCCCTAGCTTTACCTGGAACTTCATAAAAGAGGAAGTTAAGCTTCCTCTTGTAAAGGTTAATAGATGCTTAAGAACATGCACTTCTTCATAGGGTAAGGATATAGGACCAGGCCATGTGGTGTTTGTTTTGTTCATTTGTCTGCGCTCTTTCTCCTTCATGTCATGACTTAGAAGATGGAGAAGCTTTCCTGACTAGATTCTAATGAGCAGATCTTTCAAAAAACTGTAGAGATAGTAACTAATCACAAACAATATGGATCAAACATGAGGGATTAAGTTGACTTAGAATAATATCATAAATTAAAAAAACTTTGTGGGTCTAATAAAAATACAGGAAGTCACTGTAATGATGCAGAATGATTGCTAACATAACAAAAAACTTATAAGATAAAGACTTATCTAAAATAGAATATGTGACTCCAAAAAGCAGGGGTCAGTCTTGGGAACAAAAAGAAAACTCCATGAGAGCCCGGAAACGGCAGTGAACAACCATGTATGTGACTTGTTCAGTTTTTGTGAGGATGGGTAGAGAAAGCAGGTCAGGGAGGCTGGTGCTATGAAACATTTGAATCACATCCCTCCTTCCTTTCTGGCACCATGCTTCCTCAGTAGGCTTTTGGTAAGAAGTAGGCTTTCCCATGCTGCTTACCTCAGAAAGAAAACAAACTGGAGAGAGGATGCAAATTTTGGATGCATTCCCATGAAAGTTAGAGCAGTGTTAGTTAAAATCCCTGGGGGAATACCTAATCTTTCTTGTGGTCTTCTAGATGGTGCAAAACAAGGAAAGGAAATTAGAAAATGAAATTGAAATGTGATGTGGTCCATGATCTCAAATGAGAGCAAATCAGATCATGTGCGCTATTCCTCTCATTAATCCAATAAACTTTGTTATGGAAGAGTCAAGGAAGTGCTTTTTGAGCACTTTGTTTTGTGGTCTTCAGGGATTCCATTACCTAGAAAGCCAGTAATACCTTTTCTAATGATCCGCCTCTGTATGGTGACCTGGGGAGAGCTAGATGATCATAAGAATGAGATGAACTCTAACATCTTCAAGTTCTAACATGGAGTAACTATTTGCCTTATTTTAAAATAACTAAAACTTATCACTCTGTCTTTTGCCAGTAGACTCTTGGAGGAGTTTGTCATCCCAAGGTCATACTTACAGAAGATAAACTTTGCATGAACATTATCGATGCGGTGGCATTTTGGGTTCGATTGTATATAAACATGCAACCTTCTCTGAAGAGATTACTAATAATACAGTTTTCTTGGGGACAAGGACCTTTTTCACACACAAAGGTGCCAGTGATATCAGATGAACACCTAGAATGGGGGAAAAAAGGTCCATTTTAGCAATAATTTATGTTTGGTCTTTACTAGATTATATAATAATTTGTTTAAAGGATTGTAGCCCATTAGAGACACATAATACAAATTTAATCCTGCTATATTAAGGAATCACGGTAATTTAGACATGTACTTCATTGTAGTGTTGTTGTGGCAGTGGTAAATACATAAGAAACAAGAAAAGAGTACCATGTCTACAATCTTCACAGGTGCAGTCCCATGACACAACTTAGGTACATCATTCACCATTCCTGTATTTTTCCATCACCCTTGAGAGAAGCTTAGTGATCCTTAAGCATAAATCTTTTTCCTCCCCCCTTCGGCCATTACTTGGTAATCACTAATAAGCTTTGATCTTTATACATTAGTCTGTTATAGATCCATTTTATGCCACCTCCGCTGTACTCTGAAGTATTTGATCTGGATGAAGGGGTTCTGTATTTGCTGAGGGTTATAATCTTTAGTTAGGGTCAAAGCAAAATATATCAGCAAATCAAGAACTTTTCGAGATCTCTGAGGCCTATGCTGACTCAGTGCTCCATTGAACTTGTTCTTCATTGGACATCAGGAGAAGGGACATGTGAACATGTAATGGTTATAGTTAAAAGAAATCTTTCCTATCCAAGCAGTCTCAAACACTGTTGGTAGATGTGAAAAACAGCACACTCTGTAGAGAGGACTCTGAATATCAAGCAAAATTACAGATGAAAGATGACATTTGATACAGGGGTCCTTGAAAGATATTCAGTAGGTTTATGGATCTGCCTGCATACATAAGGAATGACACGTATAATTGTAATATATGCTGCCTTACTGGTACTGAATTATTCTATAGCTACACAATAGGACACATGTAATTATTTAAAAAGCAAGAAAATGGAAAAGAATATATATTCATATTTATATGAATTTTCCTGAAGAAGTACTGCAAAGACAAATAAGAAAATAATAAAATTAGTCACCTACAAGGAAAGAAAAGCAGGAAACAGTGGGAAGGAGGCATCTAAGAATATCACTTTTGATATCTGAACCATAGGAAGGTTTATCAATTATTAAAAATTATAATAAAAATTTTTAATGGACAAATGATATCAACTATGCTTTAGCTGCTGCTATAATCTTAACTCCCCAGTGAAATAAATAGTGACTTATAAGCATGTGAGGAAGCACTAACCTTGTTACTTTAATCTGATGTTGCCCATTTATGTAGAGAGGTTTCTCATTGTTATATTCATCAAACACACCCCAACGGAGATGGGCCCATTCGTGGACCAAGACTCTGCCTGTGAAAGAAAGAGCTTTTGCTTTTGAGTTCTGAATCTCAGTAGTGGTCTTGCCCATGAGTCAAGATGTAATATCTTTGGGAAAACAAATTTGAAGATAAAGGAATTGTCCCATGAACTTTTTACAGTCCCTCGTGTATAGGCTCATTTCAGAGACCCAGAGTGCAAGCGTTCGCTCCATCTCTTCCTGCTCTACCCTCTCCCACAATGAAAGAGACGGCGTGAAAACACAGTTTGTCCTGTGACTGCCAGCCAGTGGTTTACTTATTGTATATCTTTGAAGTTAATGAGAGTGACCTATCCTCATCTTTCACTGAAGAGGCTGTTCAACTAGTTCCTCCTGAGCTTCAGACGGGTTTCTAAATTGGGGGTTTGGGAAAAGAGGGCAAGGGACAACCCACGCAAGCCAGTCCAGCTTCTCTTCTTCGGTCTCTGTTAGGAGAGTGGGCCTGCCTTCACTTTGCCAGTAATTCTCTTCTCCAGAGGAAGGAGTCACACACTGCTTAGCAGGGAAGACAAAGAGATTATGGAGGCTCTCTCCTGCTCCTTTCTCATTGATCTAATCCCTGATGGGCTGGCTGTATCTCCAACCCCGCTCCATGCAACCCCCACTTCATCTTCAGAAACCCTGTGACTTTCTCACTCCTTAAATCTTACACTGTCTTCAAGGTTCAAACCACACTCTGCTTCTCTTCCACTAAAGTGTTCCAAATTTCCCTCCTAAAAGTTTTCTCTCCTTTCTCTCCCCATGAAATCTTTTAGGTTCTGGGAACCCAGGACGTTTCTGGGTTGACTCGGGCTGGGGCGTAGTCTGCAATGTTGAGTCTTTTGAACAAAGACAGGGAGGAGAACAATCCAAGCAGAAGGCATTACAGGAAAGTTTGTGCCGACTCATGGATTTTAGAAGTGCTGATGAAGTCATTTGCTTGTACAGAGATTAGCAATGCCCTATTGGCTACGTGTGTGAGTAAATGTTTATATAGAATTTTGTGAAGTGTTTTATGATGTGTGCTTGTAGGGTACATTGCTCCATACCTTACATAACAAAACCTACATGAATTTTAGTTGGGGTGGAAATGCAAGTATCATTTAAAAGATCCCATTGTGTGTTAAAAATAAACACACAAAAAATTGTGAATATAATAGCCCTTGACCTGCTGATCTTTCCTGGTGATATTTTCTCCCTCAGATCTCCCTCACTCAATACTAACCTCTTTTAGGAAAGACAGTGCCTCTGGTCCTGATTTCTCTCCCCAATCCAGCCCTCTGTCTCCAGCGGCAAGGTGAACCTTTTCACCTGCATAGTCCACAATTCTTCTGAAAACTTGCCTGAAACCACACTCGTGTGTTTTCCCCTTTGTGTGGCTTCCTGTTAGTTCAGGCAAATCCTGATTGCTGAGTGCTTACAAATTGGCCTGGAATCTGCAAGATCTGCAGTTCAAAGCCACTAGCGGCTTCCTGGAAGAAAGACTGGGCTTTCTATTCCTGTAAGCAGTTACCATCTCTGAAATTCCAGGGGCCAGGGCCGTCCTATGATTCCATGGCAGTGAGCGGGCCAGGTCACCCCAGGTGCGTGCGTGCCTCACCACCACCCACACCCCGCACTAGCGGCTCACACACCTCTTCCTGCTTCCTTGTCTCCTCTCCCTCAGTCTTTCATCACGGAGAGTGCGTAGCATTAGATAACACTTGAAAAGCAAACGGAGCAGGAACTGCCCATTATTCTTATTATTACCTCTGCTCGCATTCTCCTGCCCTAATGGCACCCACCTGGATTCTCATGATTTGTATGGTATTTCGTCCCTACCTCACTCCTCTGTCTGATCCACAGTCAGATTCATCTTCTTAAAGCACTGCTGTGGCGGTGCCACTAAGGGAGGGGACAAGCTAATGTGGGCATCTGGGGTTCTCCGTGTCCCAACCTGTACCTGCATCTCAGCAAGTACTCCCAGGAGTCACCGACTCCTCCTCTTTGACGTATGCCCCGAATATTGTTCACACTCTTCCCAGTATCTGTGGTCTCCTTTTTCTCCTATTGCCAGAGAAAGGCCAGGCTTCCTCCCTCTGCAGACAGCTAGTCTCAGGACTTCAGAGGCACTTCTACCCCATCCTACAAGGTTGCTGTAGCAGTGAGTTTGGTTTTCAGTCCTTCTGCTATTTGTCAAGGTGATATCTAACCTCAAAGACCTTTCTTTCCCCTTGGCCACCCTTGCTCAAAGTGGTCTCTCCTTTCCATGACCTCTTGGAGTGTGCCTTGGCTGTCTACACCACTAATTTGGAGCTTATCTCTCTCAAGGTCATTCTGTTCACCATCTTTTCATAAGCATGTGGATGCTCTTTCCATCTACATGGAAAATCCCCAGAGCTTTCAGATTCTCTGAGTGCCCTTTGGCATCCAGTACCAGCACAAAAACGAAACACAATCTGCAGCTGCCTCAAGCCTGTGGCCATCGAGTTGATTTCGACTCGTGTGTTGCAAGCAGAGCTGCTCCATGGTAATTTTTTTTTTAGTCTGTAATCTTTATGGAAGCAGATAGCCAGGTCTTTCTTCCACAGCACTGCTGGGTAGGTTCAAACTGCCACACTTTAGCATAAGATATTATAAATAGTACTGCCCAGGGACTGTTTCTTGATGGCTTGACTTACCTCGTGGTCCATAGGCGGCAGTTAAATTATCATTCAGTAGGAAACTCGGAGTGAAATGAATGTATTTCCCCTCTTTTCCACATCCTCTGTACTGTAGGGTGTATGGATCATCTCTATGCATATGCGAGTCTGCCACGATGATGTTTGCCTGATAAACAGATACCTTGTGACAGTTTATATCTTGACTGGGATATGGGTGAGATGAGTACACAACACTTTGGACTGCACGTTTCACAGATGTGTATTTTACTGCATAGAATCACACCCAATTAAAAAAATCTAGCCAATATCTTCTAGATGGAGTATAAAAGACATTGACAGCTATATATCAATAAAACTACTCTATGCTTTCAAAAGCATGTACATTTTAAATCTTATCAAATTCCATGAAACTTTGCTATTTTCATTTGATCTTCCTATTTTCCAGAATAAAATGTTCTCCAAGCTCAGCACTGTAACAGAATAAACTGTTCTCACAGCTCGGCATTATAAAACACTATTAAGTAAGAAAAATATTTTAATAAAGATACTTGAAGAATAATAAAATTTCTACCTTATCCAGAAAGTTACAGCCCCTTGAGAACAATTTTCTGTGGATTATTCCAGTACAACAGATGGAGTGGGACCTGTTTCTTTTAAACACTGTCTTTTCATGCACACACCAGCCATCTAAGCAAATAATCATTTTCATGGATTTACATATCATCTTCCACCTTCACCATTTCAATGAACCATTTCAATGAACATTGCTAAAAAGCACAATACTTACAAGGTGTCCCAAACTGACCTCAACATCTATTGAGATAACCATCAAGATAATCCAACTTTATGTGCAACATTGTTTTTGTTTTAATTTGTAGGAGAAAAGAGAAACATGTTGTCTCAGAACCTGCCCCTGCAATTTAAGTATGCTGTCAACTTGAAAAAAAAAAACGGATTTGGGGACAACAGGTATAGCATGATGGTGTATGCATATAAAATAATTATTGCATATCTGTATGGTGGGTATATGCCATTGAGGAGTAGAAAAAGGTTTTTGCTTTCATTTGCTGCATTTCTAGGTTCTTTTCTGAGCAATGATCCGATGATTAGTCTTATAATAATTAACAATAAGTTTGTATTTTTCAGACAGATGAAATTTCAAGTCAAGGATTTTAAAAGTCATTATCTACAGAAAAGATGAAAGAAGTTCTCACTCCCACATCTGGAAAATTTCCAGAAGCAAATAGGAAATACTATTCTGCATGGGATGGACTACCCAGGGTGTATGGGGGTTATGTTCCAATTCATTGACTATAATAGTGTACTCTGTTCCTCCCCTTTTTCTTTCTGCTTACATTTGACCATAAATTTACAAGGGACACAGGGATGCCCCTTGAATGCCTTCTTGTCCTCTGCAAAGGTAAGCCTGGCCCTTGCCTTATAATCACTAGGCATTTGTCATTTTGCTTTGAGAAAGTTAAGGAATTGGTATCCAATGGATACATGAATAGCATTCAGTGACTGCACCATCCTCACCCCAGCCCCCTGTTTTGTTTTGTTTGTTTAGCTTCTCTATTCAGTCATCCATCTCACTTTTCAGGATTGAGATTACTTTGGCAACCTGGTCTGACTGCTGTTTGTCTCTAATACTTCTTTTTTTCTTCTGTGGTTACATTGATCAATGCAATTTCTGTAGAAAGACAGAGACAACGCGACATGGTGCGAAGGAAAACAGACATGGATTCAAATCATGGTTCTGTCAAAACTAACTGTTTTGACAGAGGGCAGTGAAAGCATTAGCTTGCTATTTATAAAAATATTAGGAATATAACATAATTTAAGATTTAATTTGCATTTTCAAGAAAAAAGATTTAATTTGCTAGATATGCAAAATGTAATAGCTTTCTCCTTTCCAGTAAAACATTCCTTTAAAAGTGATCAGTGAGGATGATCTTCTTACATAGGAAGGCAGTAAGCAAGGCCATTAACATGCACATGTTAAGGCATGAAACAACCCCCTTTTAGATAAGCTGTGGGCCATGGCAGCGAAAGGTAGTCAGGTCTAGAAAAAGTACATGTAGAGATAATTGTTTTCTGTGATCATTTGCAGAACCTGCTTCTTATCTGATAGTCCGGGGATATATAGCTTACTAGATTTCACTGAATGTTTGGAGCAGTTTGGAATGATTTGGCTCAGGAAAACATTCTAACCTAATTTAAGCCTGATAATAGATCCTACCTTTTGAGGGGCGTGAGAAATACATGAACTAAGTGTTAAGTTCTTAGCACCCTAGTTGAAGCTTAATTAACACTAAGATTCTTCCCAGTTTATCCTGCTTCCTCTGCCATCACCACCAAGCATTGTTGGATGCTTCCAGCTGATCATATTTCAGATGTTTTCCTTACTCACTGCCATCAAGTCAATGCAGGGTCTGAGTCAGCCTATGGGTTTCCCTGTGGGTTTCTAAGACTGCAACTCTTTTTTGGAGTAGAAACTCTCTTTTAGGCGTCTCTTAAACTTCTCTGGAGTTTCTTGGTGGTACTCATCCACCAACTAAAAGAAGTGTTGAGTCCACACAAAGGGGCCCAGGATGAAAGGACTGACAATTCACATCTAAAAAGAATCAGCTATTAAAATGTGAAAATGAACTCAGTTCTATTCAGACTTAGCTTGGGTCATCATGAGGTGGCTGTGGGTCATCAAGAGGTGGTCATGACTCAACAGTACCTGGGGTGGTTAGCTTTTTGAGGACCCAGGACTGCTCATCTAGATCGCTCTATCATTCCATTTCTGAGACAGCCTCATAGGAGAGCTAAGATTTAAAGCAATCCCTGATGATTTTATAGCAAGTTGAATAAATAAGGAAAAGGGGAAACTATACCTCACACCTTCTATGTTGCTTCTGCTGTTTCTAGTGATCTTGAAGACCCTCCGTGAGTGAAGCTCTGAGCTGTTTTTCTCAGAGCCTTGGCTCTAGGCCTGGCTGTGATGTGTCGCTTTAGTTTTCAGTAACTTGCTATGTCACCCAATAAGGTTAGTGAATGTTTATTGACAGACTGCATACCAGGATATGCCAAACACTATGATGAGCTTTGAATGAGGATTTGTGATTGATCAGAGTGCTTTAGGGCTGTGCTCTACTGGAAAGGGAAAAGTAGCCATCTTTCACATTTTTCCTCCTGTCTATGTTTCCTGTCTTTCCTCTTCTCTCCTTACTCTCTAAAACAGTATTCCAGACTTTGGTTAATGTGAGATTCTAATTTATGCTTTGGCATGAATGAATGGTGGTGGTTTTATAAATGTGGGTGGCTTTTGCTTCTGTCTGGGCCTGCATGTTTGCTCTTCCTGACAGGATAGTACATTAAGGTAGCTATAATGGCAATTATTCCTCCTTGCAGATCATAGTTGGCAGAATAAAATTAATGCTTGGGCCTCAATCAAAAATTCAAGAAAGTTACAAAACAAAGAGCTCTTCTGAGAGGATCCTTAGACTAGCACATTTGATCACTTTTTACTTATAACTTATGCTTGTCTATATTTCCATATGTATTTGTGACTGATTTGCCTAGTTATATCAGTGACGTGTATTTGCTTACATTCTCATTTATAAAATTAAACAGTATATTTTAGCTGTTTTTATACTCTGAAGTCCCATTAAGCTCATGTAATAGAGTCTTTCTTACCTTTTCATATGATTCCTGTTTTACTTTACTGTAGTTATTAGCTTTCCACGTGGTGGGTATTAAAATCTTTATGTTTCTGAAAAACACTCTCCTCTTGGTAGCATTGAATAAGTAAAAAGAAGCCTCAGTTATCATTTCCTATCACCAAACAAGAGAAAAGCTTATTTTAGCAATGTACGCCATTCATTCATGTTTGCTTTTCTGGTTGCCCTGGAACAAGTTGTAATAAAGAATAGTTAAAATATTTTTGAAAGAACCTGCTTCTCTGAGAGAATAAGCCCAAACTCAGAGTCATTGTCATCGCCATAATTTGGGGTCTCCATGGATTTACCTAGGGTTTTGAAGACTATCAATCTTTATGGGAGCAGACCGACTTTGGGGCAACTTGAGAGAAACATAAATAGACTTGAAAAGGCAATCGGAAGATGTTTAGGACACAGATTGTGTGTCTGGGCTTGCCGACGTGATTTCCCCATCTGTGAGAAAGGCTTTTACGTGTTCATAGGACAAATCCTTTTCCTGTCATACCTGTGGGGCATGTTCAAGACACACCTTAAGATGATCCCGATTTTACTGAAACGATACCAAAGGAAGCCCTTACTAAAGGGAGCCATGCTATCCTCCCCGAACATCTTAAAGGGAAATTGTCAATTACCGGTACTTTACACCACTTCCAAGTGATTGATGGGGAGAGATAGAGATGATAGATAGATAGATAGATAGATAGATAGATAGATAGATAGATAGATGATAGATAGATAGATAGATAGATAGATGATAGATAGATAGATAGATAGATAGATAGATAGATAGATAGATGAGAGAAAGATTTGCTTTCTGGCAATCCACAGACATTCTCTCTGGGAATTTTCATCCTCGGGATGGAATCTGACAATATGATTTTAGTAAACACTATCTTGTTCATTCCTGGCAAATATCTGACCTTGGCTGCCAACAATGGGTTGTCAATCTTTTAAGTGACACCTCCAAAAGCAGGCATGAACGAATACAAGATAGCTCAAATCATTAGTAGCAAACAGGAAAAGAAGGTGAGGTCAACTTTGTGGGAACAGAGACGACAGGCAATCAGGTACCAAATGTTCCTGGTCCTAGTAATAACTTTTGGTGTTCTTTCTAAAAACGCTGCTCCATCTACTGCTTGGCAACACACCAGGCCAGGCGCGAGTTCTTTTAAGAGACACCTGCAGGTCTGTTCTAATGAGATATTGATACTGACTTAAAACATCCGCCACTCACCTTGATGTTCGGGATGATGTTCGGACTCTCCGCGACCCGCGGGTTAATAGCAACGAGTAACCCCTCGTACCCATTGTCGCGAAGCTGCACCGCAGCTCCCAGGAGCAAGACTTCTGGATTTAGGGCAAGCAGGAGAGTCGCAAACCTCAGGCTGCCGAGAGGCCCCGCGCCGTCCCTGTGGGTCATGTTTTCACAGAGGCTCGGGTTTGCTCACCCTGTCCCTGCGAGGCACATTGTGTCAGCTTTTCCCCAGGGAAGCAGTTCTTCCTGAACGTGGTAGTCTGAAAACCTGTGAAGAAGGAGATGTCTTCTTTGCGAAATCCGGGGTGGGTCTCTCTGGGACCTGCCTCTACAAGTCGGGGTGCTCTCTGCAAAGCCACACGTGGCTGTCCTATAGCTGCGCTTCTTCCGGGTTCTTACTTAATTTCTCTTCTCGCAGTAGAAGGAAGAGGTAAACTAAGACAAAGTTGCTGGAAAAGGGAGGCCTGGCAGGTTGGTTTGGAAACCAGGGCATGTGGGTTCTTCAATCCATTTTTAAGAGACTCACAGAAACCTATGGTTAGTAACTTCTCTCTTCTCATTCTCACCCCTCCTTCCCTCAGTTGGTGCAGTGACTTCCTTCAAGTGCTCTTTTGTTTGCTTTAAGATTCCCTGTGGTTTATTTTGAAGAACTGAAGATCCATCCTGCAGTTCTATCCCTAGGGTCCTTGGGGCTGGTATTCTGGACAAGCTCTCAGCTGGTGGCTGTGGGGACAGTATCAGATATCCCCCAGGGAGCTCAGGCTGCCAGGGGCTTGGCTGCCTATGCAGGTCACGAGGGTTGCTCCCCCTGGCTTGGCAGCTGCCCCTTTTTGGATCAGGGAGAGGTTTGGGTCCCTTTTCCAGCATTTCTCTCCCACTGGCAGCTGCAGCCAGCCTTCTCCTTTTTCCTGGCACTGCTCACGGGCTCTTGTCTGCTGCCAGCCTCACGTCTCCTTCTTGTCTGATTCCTGTTTTACCATTTACGAATTTAACATTCAAATATCAATTCAGTGATGCATTTTGCTTCTATGATTCAAATGAAGAAATAGATTTCTGAAAGAATAGGAAGATGACCAATGGGAAGAAGAAGTGAAATTTATGGTGTCACAAATTTTATTATGCCTGTTTTGGGGTGGGTGGGATGAAAAACTTGGGTTCAGAAAGTCTGAGTACTGTAATTTAATTCAGGTTGTGTAAATACTATTTCAGAATTAGAATGCTGCCATGTATCTGAATGACTCTAAATACCATTGCTTTGTTCAGTATTCATGAACATGAATTTTCAATGATCCTAATTGTCTTCTCTCCCAGAATGCGATGGTGGTAGTTTACATAATCTCATGTGCACTTTAGGGCATTCAGAGTGAAAGGGTACCCATCAGATGATGGTCTGATGATGCCTCTTTGTGGACATAGCCTTCTCTTGTGGATTCTGGGAACTTCCTCTCTCTCACTGCCTTCATCTTCCTGTTGACAATTGTGTTAGTCCGGGTAGAGTAGATAAACAAATCCAGGGAGACTCATATGTGTATAAGAAAGAGCTTTATATAAAGAGTAATTGTACTTTAAGAAAATGCCCCACATGTCTGATATCAATCTAGAAAGTCCTCTTCAGACTCACGAAACACATGCAATGATGCCCAAAGCAGGAAGATCACAGGCCAGTGGGTGAGAAGTTCTGTGGATCCAGTGGCACTGTAAGCAACTCAGTGCTGGCGGGGGCACCCATTTGGCTTTTCCAACTCAAGGCATGAGTGTAGCTTCATGTGTCCTGTTATCTGCAACGTCTCTCAGGCAGTCAGTGTGTCCTGCCTCCAATGGGCTATTTATCTCCTTACAGCCTCCAACTGAAGTCATGAAACTGTGACCTGATTGATAGGCTAACCTACACCCCTCGAATCATAAGCATCAAATTGACAGTAGATTATGAAACCACCACCACCAGCCACGGGGAGACTTGCTGAGCCCTGAGAGAGCCTCTTTCTCTGCTCTTATGCTGTCGACAAGCCACGTGCAGCCGCATTGAGGAGCAGCACTCAGAGCTGGAGGAGCCACGTGGAGGCGTGCACCACAAGACTTCTCACCCACCAGCCTGTGATCTTCTTGGATTCGGTATCGCTGCATGGGCTACATGGGTCTGAAAAGGAATTCATAGACTAGAATCAGACATATGGGCTCATAGTGGACTTACAGGCCTGATCTGGACTGGGCTGGGATGTTTTCACAATATACAATTGCTCTTTGATTTAAAACTCTCTCTTACACATATATGAGTGTCTCTGGATTTGAAACCTGGCCTAACACAGCTACCATTGTAAAAGTTATTGCAAAACTAAGCTAAAATTAAGAGGAAAGTTTTCTTGACAGGGTTAGGAGTCCACAGCAAGCACATCTTGAGATTTGGGACCACTTCTACACGTTCCCTGTTTGGGGTGCTTTTTTTGAAGGTTAGAGAAAAGAATGTGGAAGGAAGAGTCAGCTATGTCTCTGCTCTCAAAGGGGATTTTATCAGCAGCCTAGGAGTCTTTTTCATGCTCCTCTGGTCATCCTCGGGGTCTGGGAAATGTGCTTTTTCCTCCTGACCAGGTTACAGTCTTAGGAACTAGGCCTTCATCTCCTTGCCTTTGCCCAGATAAACAGAGGTGTTTAACCCAGTCAGTAGTTCCACCATCTGCCAGTGTACACACTTTGCTTCTTTATCATAGTCCTCACACATTTATGACATCATTATTACTACTATCTCCTTTGTATAGATAAGCACACTGGAGCATAAAGTTCAGCAAGATAGAGTGAAAAATCGTATATATCACATCGGGTTATCCAAAGAACTAAACTGTCACTAAAATATTAGCACGCTTAGACTAGTATGCATAGTATGTGAGGGTGAATCAAAAAGAGCTTTTCTACTAAGGTGCCACTTCCTTCATTCTCAACAATGCATGTGTGAACCTGTGCGTGACTAAAGACAAGTTTTCTCAGTAAAGCACATGCCTTTGTCGGGCCTGGTTAGTACTTGGATGGGAGAATTGAAAACTACATTGGTGCGAAAAAGTGTGTGGGCATGGCCTTCTCCTGAGAATTCTGTGAAGTCCATTACTCCTTCTGGGAGACAGGAGACTCTCTCTCTCTCTGTGGACTTCTCTGGGAGACATTGCAGCTGAGAAGACACATGGAACTATCCTAGTGCCCTGAGCTGGAAAAGCCACAAGGACCTGCCCTGATGCAACCAGACCTCTGAAGCCAGAGAAACCACAGAGAGACCTCTGCCAGTGCTGAGACGCTTACACCACCCCTGGATCCAAAGATTTTCTACCCATTGGCCGGTGATCATCCTGCATTCGATGTCATTGCATGTGCTTTGTGCATCTAAAGAGGACTTTATAGATTTGTACTAGACGTATGGGCTAATATTGGACTTAAAGATTGGACTATGTTTGGATGCTTTCTTTGTAAAAAAAACTCTCCCTTATACACATATGTGTGTTTCTTTGGATTTGTTTCTCTAGTCTACCTGGACTAACCCCAGCAGCAACAACAAAAAAACCCAGCTCAAGTTCATTGAAATAAATGTTAGCTATCATTATGATGAATTGCCATCAGTTGATTCACATAACTTCTCTCCTTTCCTTCCCCTCCTATCCTTTCAATCTTTCAATCTTCAATCTTTCTATGACTGTTTATTAAGAACTCAGTGCAAGAACAAAACAAAACAAAAACTCAGCGCAATGCAGTAGACCCTTGAAACATCCTGATCACAGCTCAATCTCTGCCTCAGGGAGCTTGCACCTTAACCATGGAGACAGGGCAAAAACATCTGTGATGCCACGCTATGCACTGAGAATCATCTAACCCAGGCTCTGGGGCCACTCAGATTGCCCAAAGAAAATGACACCTGGATGTGCAGGAGTTGGGGAAGAGAAAGGGAGTGAGGGTGGATGCACAGGAAGGTTAGTAATAGAAGGTTAGACGCATTGACAAGGACCTCAGGTGGTTCACTGTGTGACACATCGGACAGCAATGCTCAGAGCAGCATGGGCAGCAGTCAGAACCCAGCAGCCACTCCCCAGGCGAAAGCGGAGGCTCCCTATTCCCTGTTCTTGTCAAGATGCAGTGTCTCGAAAAATCAGAGGAACTGTTCTGTCTTGTTCTATAGAATCACTGTGCATCGGAATCAAGTGGGTTGCTGTGGGTTTGTTTGTTTGCTTTTCAAGGAAATGAAGACTGCACGGGAGTAAAACCTGAGATCATCAATACTGACTGAGGTTGGGGGGGATTCTCTCTTGCTGGGCCCTCTCATAGGAGCCCTCTTTTTCTTTTCCAGCTAGTTTTGTCCTCATTCCCCAGCTGATCTTTCTAATGAGGTCTAATCCCCAGTACTCTAGGGATAGAGGGGCACTGTGCTGTAGGACTTCCCAGGCTGTCATTGCTATGGAGGCAGACAGCCACGTGGGAGTTAGAGCACTGTGGAGAGCCGCCCAGCTGGGTCCCCACTGCCCCACCAGGCTGCCTTCCTTCCGGAGGTCAAGTCCCTTTGTGCCACTCTTTCAGCGCATCAGACACTTTTTTTTTTTTTGAGACATGATCATCATTACAACTTCACATTTCTGTGTGTGGGTGTGACTGTCTTAACTTCCATGGAAGGATCGATGGGGGTTGTGGGGGGGACTTGTTTTCCTTCACGATGTTTTAGCACCCACCTCCGTAAGTTCTAAGTAAAGAGCTGATGGACGAATGAACGACTCAACTGAAAACCGGATCACACACGAGCTCTGTATTGTCACGTGAACATATTCTTCTCACATGTGTCCCCTGAGAAGTCTCTCTTGGGTTACAGAGCAGTTTCCCATTGGATCCCCTGTTGGCCGACAGCCCTTGCGCATTGTGCTTTCTCTGGATAAGGAGGCGGGTGAGATGCCCCTGGCTGCTGGCGTCTCCTCATCCTAAGTCTTGTCAGCTTCTCTGTCTTGTCTTCTTCAGCAGTGGGCTTTCTCCAGGCACTCTCAACGTGTCTGCGGGCTGGAAGGTCAGAGGTGCAGCAGCACCGAGGACTCTGTAACTCTGACTCATGGAGAAAAACACACTGCATTGTTACCTTTCCTTGGTAGTTTATTTTCTTATGCCAATATCTTGTATTTTTTAAGGCGTGGAAATCATTACCGTCAACAAAGTAACGTGCTCTGGAGTTAGGTATCTGAACCATATTGTACGAAAGGGTAGCTTTTAGCCAACCATCAGGGCTGTGTCTTGGTTGCGTGTACAAAGCGTCCAATTGAGGACCAACTGCTGGTTCTTTTTCCACTCTCTGTAGCAATGGTGGTAACAGCTCCCTTAGGGTTTGGGGGTGGAGAATGTTGGCTACAGAGTGCCGGTGAATCTGCAAAGAACAGCTGTGAATAAACCATGTGGTCTAACTTCAACTGGACTGACATCTGACAGCACACCCAGGCTGGGAATTGAGGTGTGCCATCCATTCCTGCCAATCTGCTTGTTGGGTGATTTTGTTCTGAAATCCAGGCCCCAGGAGGTCTGGTCACTGAACTGGAGTCCGCTGGCATCCTCTGTTCCTCCAGAGACTCCCAGGTGCTGATTCATCCTTGGTTCAGGAGTCCCATGGCCTTTGTAACATCTTTCCCTCCACCTCTCTGCCAACCGACCTCCCCTTTGGAACCTTTTCTGCTGGCTGTGGGTCAGGCTCTGCTGCTGGAGTAGAGTGGCCAGGCCAGTAGAAGATCTGCCTGCTTTCCCTTTTGACCAAAGGTACATGAGGACGGGCTCGGTTTTAACTCACTGTGGCCCCAGAGCCCAGCAAACCCTTTGATGCTACATTAGACAAAGCTAAGGGCTTGGGGGGAAATGACTTGTCTGAATGAATGACTTGAAAAGCTATTCCCGGACAGAGGGTATGCTTGGGATAAAATGTGACTGCTGCTAACAAAAAAGAACAATTTATCCTTTCATTCAAAACACATTCCCTGACAATGTTCTTAGATGTTATGGTATCTAAGAAATAAAATATGCCTGAAGTGGGAAAAAAGGTGATGGCGATTTTCAAGTTATAAAAACTCTAGGAATTTGCACTCCTTTTATCTGTTTTCAAGAAAAGAAAAGTCATTCCATTTCAGTAACTGAAGAATGGAAAGCACATCTTTGTTCCCTGTGTGGCTCTGTGCTCAGCCTGGCTCCACCTGGCTTCTCTGCTCAGTTCTTGCCACGGAGCCTGCTGGAGTCACCTTACAGGGAAAGTGAACATAAGATCCAGGCTGTGGCTGAGAAGTCAGAGCATTTGACATCATGAGGAGTCAGAGATTGTTTGGACTATTTGCTCTCAGGTTTTGCTTCAGCTCTTCAGCGAGCCCATAGGAGAGGAATGAGTGCAATCGGGCTACAAAGTTTCTGGGCCACTGTGGTTTAGATAGTACTTATGAAATAAATCAAAGAAAGAATTGAAGGAAATTGTAAGCATGAGGAGCACAAAGGAGACATGGAATTTTCCAAAAGTCTAGATGATACATTTCACAGCTTCGTTTCTTAGTTAATTCAAGTGTATTAGTCATTTCCCAAGCAAAGGAGCTGTGTCCATGGTCCAGATGGGGTCAGGAAAGCCAGTATGTCTGTGGAGTTACCACAGGTTTGCCTCACAGCATGGTGATTGAGGGCAGAAGGTGAGCCTTAATATAGGACTGAGCAGATTAGCATAAAACAAGGGGCTCTGAGGGTTAGGGGTTAGGGCTGGGGTTAGGGAGGTGGGGTGGAGGTCTGATGGCAAGATTATTCCAAAGTTGGAAAAAGCAGGGAACCATTTCACACTGCAGAATACAGTGGGGTTGGGTTTTACGAAGAGCTTCTTGGGGGTAAGGACTTATGGGCATCACACATTGTTAGAAACAATTCTGTGTGTTTCTATGGAGTTTTGCAATTTTTCAAGGCACTCTTTTGAGTAACCTTGGAGTTACAGGATATTAAGAAATCTAGAGAAATTATTTTTCAGAGCAGTAAATGTAGTCATGTGGTTCGGATGGAGCTTAATGGAGCTTTGCTTAGATACAAAGTGAATTCTAGATATATTGTTTCTTTAAAATTCCTTTGTGCCTAGCCGAATACTGTGCAAAGGAGGAGAAGGTTTAGAGCCAGGGGCACGTGTATGGAAAGTAGTGGCCGTGCCGCTGATCGAATGGTTTTAAAGGGCACGTTTACCTCACTTACCTTTGAGTGATCCTTTATAGCTGGTAACAGACACTGGGATGCCTAAGAAATACCCCTCAATCCTCCTCTCACCTCCCTTTAAAGGGACAGACACCCAGGACAAGGGCCATTCCAGTCATCCTTTGGCATGCCTCAGGTTAGAGCTCCCTCTTGTGTTCTTGGGGCATGGTATCTGGAGCTGTGCATCTTCAGATACAATCTGCACAGTTCTTCCTTCCCTCCCAAAAGCAGTGAGACAAAATCATTACCATAGAGTTGATTTGGACCCATAGTGACTCTTCAGGGCAGAGTAGAGATGTTCTTTTTGGTTATCCAGCCTAAAAACCTTTACAGGAGTAGACAGACAGTCCTGGCTTTCTCCCAAGGAGTTGCTGGTGGGTTTTAACTTGTGACCTTGGCATTAGCAGCCGAATGCTTTATCGAGCAGTACCACCAAGACGCCAACCTTCCCTCCCAGCATGCAACAAATGCCATGGAGAGCAGGGCTTCTCCAATATTAATGTCCCCGGGAATCGCTTGCTCACACAGCAATTTAGTTGTTCCAGGTCAGTCCAAGATTCTGTGTTACTGACATGTTCCCAGGGGCACAAAAGGGAACTTGGCGGAGTTTCTGTATCAGCCGAACTCTGGCGGGTTTGTCCTGGGTTTTAATGCATTACAGAAACCTCACCAGAAAAAAAGAAGCCCATGTAGACTTTAAAAATATTTTTACCGTTTTGTGGGGCAGGCCTGGATTTTTTGACAGACATATTGGTTTTAGATTTTTGAAACTCACAACCACCTTGCCTCCACATTCAATTCCTTTCTAGGTTCTTATGGGTCATTATGTGAAAGCTGATAAGATGGCTTTCATGGGCACCTGACCTCACCTACCTTGTCTGCGTTCTCTGTGCACTCCAGCACATAGCCTCAACAGCCGTTCCTAAAACAGCACCTCGTTCTACAAGGGGATTCTTCCCGTAGTAACTCTTATCCCTCACTCTTTTTATTTGTTCTTTCCTTCATTGGTTCACTCACTTATTCTTTCAAAAAGAAAAGCTTATTTATAATACCCCAGAAGAGCTGCTAAAAACATAAAGCTGAGCTCCTCTTACATGCCAGGCATTGCTCTCAGTGCTAGGATACAAAAGTGAACAAAACAAACCCAGTCCCTTGATAAAGTCCTGCTGGACTTCATATTCTCCAGAGGGCAGAAACAACCACGTGCACGTAGCCTACTGCAAAAAGTATTATGAAGAACATCAATTCAGTTAAGGGGAAGAGGCATTAAGGAGCCAGAATTTGGGATGTGCTGTTTTCTATCAGGTGGCCAAGGAAGGTTTCAATCATCAGCTTCGCAAGAGGAAGAGAGTTACACGAAGATTTGTGGGGAACATCATCCAGTAGGAAAGGACGGCAGGTGGGAAGACCTCATTTAGGCCTGCAGTGATTTCAGCAAATAAGGAAACTCTCTCGAGAGGAGGCGCTGGCCTTTGCAGGACCTGTGGCATAGAAGCAGGGTTTGGTGCACACACCAGACAAGGCATGCCGTGTATGGGAAAGGCTGGAGTTTCTATGTGATCAATGGGTTCAGGAGTGTGTGTGTGTGTGTGTGTGTGTGTGTGTGTGTGTTGGAAAGCAGCACTCTGGAAGAGGTGTTAAGAACAGATTGGAGGATAGATTGGTGGGAGCAGGAACCAGCGAAGGCATTATTTCTATAAGTGCATATAGAACTCAAAATAGGTTTGGGTTATTTCCTTTTAGCTTCGTCAAAATTTTTTTTGAAATTTCTGTTTTCTTCATTAAGTGTTTTTGCTGTGAAAGTAAAATAAAAGCCCATCAATTTATAAATTCATTGAGGGAGGAATCAAGTCATACTTCACCTTTCCAAAGTCCCTAGCTCTCAGAAGAGATGAAACAGGGAATTATAATATAAAAATAACCTGAGATTATGAGCCACTTGTAGTCATGATGCATAAAACTATTGAGTCAAACCCTCTACGGTCCTGGTTCTTAATAAGCATGTGCTCCATACACACTTGTGTGGTATTGATTTGATTCTTAGATAGTGATCCCACAGGACAAAGTAGAATTACCCAATAGAATTTGTTAGGCTGAAATCATGACAATAGCAGATTCTCAGCTCTCATCTCCTGCAGAAAAGCTAGTAGGTTTGAACCATCAACTTTTCCATTAGCAGCTGGGTTGTTAGTTAACCGTTGTGCAACCAGGGTCCCTTCCCTAAGTGGCAGTTATTATTTCCACAACTTGGCAGTTTTTCTGTGGTGTGTTTGCATGTCACTACGGTTGTGGGAGCTTTGCCACTGGGATTTCAAACATCAGCAGGATCACCCAAGGTGAACAGATTTGAATAGCCCCACACTTACTTGTGCACATGTTGGACCATCACATAGATCAAGAGACAGCTGTATGAACAGACCAGGGGAATACTGTGCGATATAAAATCATGAAAGGTATGTGTCACAGCTGTACCCTCTCGTCACATTTATTCACTCTGTATGCTGAGCAAACAATGGGAGAAGCTGGACATACTGAAGAACACATCATCAGGTTTGGAGGCAGGTTTATGAACAGACTTTGGTATGCAGACAGATGACACAACCTTGCTTGCCGAAAGTGAGGGGTACTTGAGGGACTTGCTGGTGAATATCAAGGATTGCAGCTTTCAGTACGGATTGTGATTCAACGTAAAGTCAACCTGAGTCCTGCCAACTGGCCTAATACGTAACACCATGATAAATGGCGAGAAGATTGAAGTTGTCAAGGAGTCTTTTGCTTGAATTAAAAATCAATGTTCATGGAAGTCACAGTCAAGAGACCCATCCCACTGGGTGGATTTGCTCCAGAAGACCTCTTTAAAATAAATAGTAAGGGTGTTCCTTTGAGGAGCAAAGCACTCCTGACTCAAGCAATGGCACCCAACAACAAGCTATTACCCAGGATTCCTAGTGACTTAGTGGGGTATGTGTCAAGCTGCTAACTACAGTTCTAACCTACCAATTCCATGGGACAAAGGTGAGGCTTTCTGTGCCTGTACTGATTTGCAGCCTTAGAAATCTTAGGGACTTTCATTCTGCCTATAGGCTTGCTGAGAGCTGGGATTAACGTGGCCAGAGTAACTGGTTTGGTAGAGTTGTAATAAGAAGGACTAGTGCTTCTGTGATTGAAGCGCCCGATCACTGACTGAAAGTTTGGTGGTTCAAAGTATTGGCCACTCCTCAGGAGAAAGATGCGGGTCTCTGCCTCCCTAAAGACAATGCCATTTGAAACCTCAGGGGATAATTCCATTTTGCTTGATAGTGTTGCTGTGAATCTAAATGTTTCTCAATGGCAGTGGACTTTGTTGTTGTTGCTAGAGTTGTTACATGAGCAATTTTCTGCTAATGTCAAGTGGCATCGCCTTGCTCCTTGGTTAAACTGGTTTCGATCTACATCAATTTTGTAACCTGTGGAAGATAAGGCCATAGTTTTCTTCCACTGGAAATTTGATATCTCAAAGCTCATTTCCTAGCTTCTTTGTCTCACACTTTGCTTCTGTACTTTGCTACATTGCCATAGACAGCAAATGTTTGGGATTTTCTGGAGGGATACATGTGCTTTGTGTTCATGAGCAATACACACTTTATTGGAAGGTTCACAGGGAAGGTCCTATTTACATCACCGGAAAAAGGCACAAACAAAAACTTCAGTCACTGAGTATGCTTGAAATGATGTCCCACAAATGTGGATTTTTCTCTTGTACTCAATTTGCTTCCACCTCTATCTTGAGGGATTCTCCATCTTCTTTCCTTCTCTCATTTTCTCTCAAGAACAAAATATAAGTTTAACAACCAAACCAAGCAGGAAAGTTCCTGGCTGGCCTTCTACAAAGATAGTTCTCCACATGTCTGAACTCTGGTCACTGTTCCCAAGCCACCCAAATGGGAAGGTAAGGTTCCCCCTTCAACTTCAGACATGTGTACAGTGTTCTTCCCAAGAGGTGAGTCTTGGCCAAAGATTCACTGACTAGTCTGACTTTAGCACTAATTTACCCAAATGCCTTCAAAAGCTACTCTAAGTCATTCTATTTCTTCTCTTCTGAAAGTAAGTAAATCAATGGAAGTCACTCTTCCATCATCCATTTCCTTGGAGCGTATCATTTATATTCTCTAAAGCAGCTATTTCCCCTTGAGCCACCTGTGTATAGGTAAGGCCTTGGAAGCCTTCCCATAGCCCTCAGGCATGGCACCTTGGTTCAGTTCTTGACTCACTTATTGTGATTTGATGTCCTGAGAGTTTTGGCTACAATATCTGCTGAAGGTCCATGCCTCAAGCAAGGAGCCCATGGATATAGGCTGCTTCTTTCTTTGCTACAACTTACTTACCAATTCTGTGTCTCCTGTGAATACTCTTCTCTGCCCTTACTATTCTCTTCCAAAGTGAGGAGGGATATCATTTGCTTTTGTTAGCATGCCTTGATTATGTAGTTTTTTTGAAAGTTGTATGATAGATCTATATATGTGTGTATATATAATAGATATCAACATAAATAAGTGGATCCTAGGGTCATTATGGAGAAAGTGGGGGAAGGTGGAGGGTAGGGGTGATGAAAAAACTACATGGATCATAGAGTGGTACACTTACAAACAGATTCTTATCATTGCTGTCAATAAGGCTTAAACCTGTAAGTAACTGAACACGTGTGACAGATACACAAGGGGGCTGCAAAAAGTTTGTGGGAAACTTCCATTAAAAAAAATTCACTTGCACTCATCACTGGGGCTATTTCTTGCTGCTGATTTGTTTGCTGGCCTGATCATCCACCTGCATGGCCAGGCACAGGGCCTTCCCGAGACCTTGCAGGCTGAGAGGTACTGGACGAGCTTGGTGAGCATGGGTTCTGCTCTATTCTCAGTGGTCTTCAGGTCATCGTCTGGCTGCTGGGTCATCTTGGGAGAGCTTCAATCAGGTTGCCAGACCATCTCCTTGAGCAACTCTATATTGTCCTTCAGCTCCTATATCCGGGCAATGGTTTCATTGAAGCTGGAACTTTTTCTTTGAGCTGAAGAGGTGGAAGGAGTCTCTGGGAGAAGGCGCCACTGGGCGCGTCGACTGCACGGTGCTCAGGCTGCGGCACCTGTCTTAAAGTAGCATGATAATTTCTGAGTAGGGAATTGATGTATCATATATAGTTTAAAAGCAATGAGGCATATTATAGGGAATAAGGAAAATTTAGTCAGTTCCTTAATCTAATGGTATAATTGACAACTGAAAATATTTTTAAAATCACAATGTAAAATATATTTTATCCAAGATTAAGTATATTGCAAAATATTGAGACTATTTAATATCAACAACTGAAACTTTTGAAGAGATACTTTTTAGGAAGTATTTCATCCTTTTCAGACAAGAATGAAAAATGGAATATTTGAATGTCAAAACTTACTCTAAGGCTCTCACATACATGTGCTACCTTTCCTGGAGTAGCCTGTCATAATATACAGATTACAGCATTGGGTCACACATTGTAGGTTACTTAAATCAACAAGATATAAGCACAAATGATTTCCATCACTTTTGTTTTCTTTCAATCACACTTTTATTGGCATTATTATACACATATACACATATTGTACACAGGCACGCTTTAATTATGTGATAAATCTTGCTTTACCATAATGATATAGAACCAATGGCTAAGTGGTTAAAATTTTTTAGAATTTGGAATTATATTCTGTGGGCTGACATTCGAACTGTCTCTCACTATATTGGTCTCCATAACTTATATTTCCATGTCTTCATTTCTATATCTGTAAAATTAGTTTGAAAATGAAAAAAAAGTGTAGTGATGGAAACCGTGTCTAAGAGTAAAAGCTTATGGTTAATCTTTATCACTTATGCCCTCAGATGTGTATGGCATCTATTAAGACACTGTGACAGACATTGTTCGCTGGCCATTTTCCTTCCTCCTTTCTACTGAGCAGAATCTGTCTTCTATTACAGAGGCCCCAAATGACCAACAGTCACTTTTTCCAAGGTTCCCTTATGTTGTGGCTTAAGTGTGTGGCCTGACCTTGGCTGAGAGTGTCTATGGAATAGTCAAGGAGCTCGAGGAGAGGGGATTTTCTCTGTAAAGAACACATAAGAAAACCCACACTTTCTTCTTCTAAAGTTAGCAAAAGATGAGGCACCTCTTCAACTGTTGGCTGAAAGTTAAGAAAAGCAGTCAGTAAGCAAAGGGTAGAGAGCTGGAGAGCAGAAAGAGCAGGGAGCCCTGGTGAGACAGCCTGGTGGCTGCTGAGCATACCCCAGGTCTGTGAGCTGACTGTGTGAAGCAAGGAAAGCCCTTTTGTGCAAGCCGTCTTCGGAGTGGTGTCCCACTACTGCCAGCCCCAAGCTATTGACCAGTAAAGGCTCCCAAGAACACAGCATGGGCATTTTCAGAAAGCATCAGTTTGGAAAGATGAACACAAACTGGCTTAATAGAGGATATTTTGATAAAATAGTATTTTTTCCAGTCCCTAGGCAAAATTTTGCTAAATTATTTTCTCATTTGGATTCCATTGTGAGGGGGTGGGGGGAAACTTACTGAAAAATGTGTTTAAGTCAATTCTTTAGCTTTTTTGGCAGGGGGGCATCACTGCCCTGGTGGGAATAGGAAGCCCAACCTTGCTCCTAGAGAGCTGCTGCTGGATTTGAACCACCAACCCTGTGGGCTCAAGTCCCAAACACAACCAATACACCACCGGGGCTCAGCCCTTTTTCAGCTTTTTAAAACTTTTCTTATATTATAACCATAATTTTTTCAACTTTGTAACCTTGGATTTTTAAGTTTATGCCTCTAAAGGAGCATATTCTATTTTCCTATAAATAGCTGTTTACTTGGCACCTAAAGCAGACTCAAATCCATTGCCACAAGGTTGATCCACAACACCTCTATAGGACACAGTAGAACAGTCCCATAGGGTTTTTAGCCAGTGGATCTTTATGGAAGAAGACTGCCTCATCTTTCTCCCCCGGAGTGGTTGGTGGGTCTGAACCACTGACCTTTCCAATAACAGATGAGCAATATACTGCATCACCATGGCAGCTCATTCTTGGCATCTGAATCCACTCAGACCAAATCTCTGGCCAGGCGGTTATTCTGACTTCCAGCAACTCTGTCCAGCAAAGCAGACATCCTCCACAGGGTTTCTGAGTCTGTGAATCTCTCAGGAATCAGACACCTTCCACCTCCTCTGACAGAATCATGGGCTTGAACCTCTGACTTGGTGGTTGACTGCCCAATGTTGAACCTACAATGCCACAAGGTCTCCCTTAGAAGGCACCGACAAGTCCATTCTTTTCTAAGATTTCTTTAAAAAGGTAACTGCCAAATTAAACTCTGGTAATATTAATGCATTTTCAAATGATACCAGAAGAACAAAACAGCATCCCTTTGCATTTATGTCAATGACTTTAATACCTGGAACCCAATGTCACACTCAGGCACTGCTTTCCCTTGGTCTGCCAAAGAAATGCGAATGCCCTGAAGATAGAATATTGGTTTTGCAGCATCAGAGTAGCACTATTGTTGTCTGAGTGAAATTAAAATAAATATCCATGTTGACAAGTACTGACTTGAGTGAAAGAGAGGATGGAGGTCCATTTGGGAGAAGAGAATCAGTGGGAGCAGGGCACAAGGTAGGCCAGGGTCTGATGAGTGATCTGCACCGTGGATTCCAGAGTTGATGGTCTGAAATGGAACCAGCCCTCACCTAATTTACACACATGAAATAAACTTCTGCATTTAAATTTTACTATGCAATGTATAAACGATTCCTTATGTGAGCTAGTTTCCTTGAATATACACATTGAACAGGTGTTATAATTTGGGAGACATTTTAAAAGTGTTTCTTTAATTTGATAAACATTCTTCATGTTTGCAGATTATGATAATTATTAGAATAATTTGTCATTAGAGTGAAAAATAGTCACATTTTCCTTGTCCTGAAAGCTCCAATCTCCATGGGAAATACCTGGATGAAAGAAATTATTCCTGATTTTTTTTGCAAGACAAAATATACTTTATTGGAAGGCACATGCACACAGTGCTGTTGATCACGCATGCTGCTAGCAAGCTGCATTTACCCAAGACTGGTATGCAAATGATGGGACGATCGCCCTTTTAATGCTCAAAGATGTAGTCAAAGGGGAAGGAGGGAGAACTTGTGTCCACATCTCAAATGCAGTTCTATATGAGGGGGCTTCAACACGTCATAGAAAAACTGAATTAAAAGGTAATAGAATTTTCCCACAAACTTTTTGAATTTGAAGCTCCCTCCTACATACTTAATCAGATACCGATGAAGCTAAGCAAGAGGCTATAGACAAAAACCCAGGCACTTGCCTGAACGGTCCTCAGAAGTCACTTCTAGCTTCAAAGCTGACTCACTGAAGGAAGCCGTGTCTCTTTCTAGACAAACCACCCAGACACTGGACAATCACACATGCCTTTATTTAAATATTTAGGCGACTTTGAGGCCTTTTTCTGCCAGAAACAAACAGTAGAGCTGCAAAGTAGGTGGGACAAACAGTTACGTTTAATTCTTCAGAATGCCATAACTCTTGGCTAAAATAACCACCTGAGGTAAATGGATCCCCTTCTACGTGAGGAGGCCACGAACAGCTTCAACATCAATAGGGGAACTTCTAAGATATGGAAAAACAGAATCGTGCTAAGGACAGAGCTAGACTTTTGAAGAAAATTACTAAGTTCTAAAGACTGGTCAAAATCAATATAAAACAGGGAGGATACGGCTGCATGCTTTATAAAGCAGCATGCTTAGATCAACGGCCTCATTCACCCCTTTTGAAACAGATGGGGCAGATGAACTGCTTTCTGTAGGAATGAATGTGTACTGGTATTCTGTTGAACTCTCTTCTAAATGCAGCACTGTGGATTTAAACAGTGTGCTTTAATTTAAACAAAGAGCAATATTTTATACACAATTTCACTTAGAAATGAAAAGAATCACCACTTATCACATATTACAACTATTTATCAAGTACTCCTGTCTACTAAAAAGCAATTTTTAAAGCAACACAGGACCAAAAACATCCAACTATCTATCCCTTCATTTATATTACTATGCTTAAGTTAAATGAGAGAGAAAAAAAAAAAAGACAACCAGGTAGATCCTAGAAAACTTCCAGGAAAACTTTGTAATCCAATCAACACCAATTACATGGTGACGATAACTAGGAATGGTGCCGTATTTGGGTCAAGACTGACAAGGAGGAATGGGCTCTCGGTGCTGGGGTTCATCTCCAACAAGATTATGGTGCAGTGGCCAGCCCAAGCCGCACTAACACTGGACCTTTAGTGCTGGTCACAAATTCGGATCTCTTCTCTGAAGCTAGCAAATCAGGGAAAGTAACTGAGTTTAAAACAAAAGGTTTTAAAATGAAGCCCAAATACAAGTTTTAAAACCCTGTGCTTGATATTGTTTACCTTTCAGGAGTTACATAAAATGCGCTGTTTTTCACTCTAATAGCCCAGATTTTTTTTTCTTCTTCATGTAGCCCACTGCGTAGCTGCAGATAAGACTACTATTCTGCCTCAAGATGTAAACATAGGACAGAAAAACAAAAACAAGTCAATAGCATCTGCATAATATTCTCTGTACACATTGCTGCTGGATGGATATTTATATATTAAAGATATATATATATATATATTTTTTTTTAAAGAAAGGTAGGTTCCATCTTAGACTCTTAACAACCTCTTGTCCTGCAGTTCATGAATCCGATGCTGATGCGCAGGTGACAGTGTATGTAAGGAGATTCTTGTTTTCAGTGAAGGAGACCTGGGAAAAGATGGGATTTCTTTCTTTTTCTTCAAGAGTTATCAGATGGTACGTGCTCCTCAAAGCCCTCACTCTCCCGAACAAGAGTCTGTTCCGGGATCACGCGGCCTTCCTTGTAGCACTGGCTGTCTTCAGTGGCAAACTCGCAGATCCACCCCCGTTTGCTCTTGCAGTTCTTGCAGCTCACGTCGCGCACCATGTGACGGCTGGTGAGCATGACCCGGTCTTGCACTTCACCGTACTGCAGGTTCACCATCTTGTTAAAAAGAAACGCGCGGCCAGTTCCCCCCGTGAACCGAGTGGAGATGCGTTCCGAGCCGTTGGTCAGGACGGTGTCCCAGTTAGCACAGGAAAACAGACGGGTCCCTCCAATGTGGTCAAGGGAAATCCGGCCCAGTTTAAAGTTCACGTTCTAAATGTCTGGAGAGGCCGTGAGGCTCACTGCTTCCCTGTTTCGGTTGTCAGCTGGGAGGCTCTTCCTGATTTTATATCTTGTACCTCACACTTATAAACAATCATTGCTTATTAACACCACTTATAGATGACTTAATATCATTCAGCTCATTATGGATGACTTGACATCCTTTCCCACCCTTTTCTGAAAGAGGTGGCATGGTTGAATCCTTTCACTTTATCTATTAAATTTGTATGTTCAACAACAAATAATCCAGAGAAGTTAGACATTATAAAGTGATCAGATTTTAATATTGGTAAAGCAGGATACCATTGATGGGGGTGGGGGGGGTAGGGGGTAGAGCAATGGGGGTATATTCCCTTCCCGTTCTCCAGCCATTCCCTAGCTTGTCATGCATTCTTTCAAAAAAATCAGAACTTTTTAAAAACGCCGCTGGACGAGGGAAAAATTGTTTAAAATCGGGAGTGTCCTGCCCAAAGCGGGAGGTCTGGCCACTTTAATTAGAACTCGGCATCAGTATTGGAGGAAGGTTTATTCACAACCTGTGATACCCAGTTGATATGCAACCCTGATTACTGAAAGCAAAGGGGACTTGAAGCACTTGTTGATGAAGATAGAAAATTATCAGAAAGATTCAAATCCTTACAGCTGAATGAGCAGACATCACCATCATGATGAAGGTTGAAAGGTTTGCAGTTGTTAAAGATTTCAGTTGACTTGGATGCACAAATCAACCAACATGGAAGGAGTAGTCAAGAGCTCAAACAGCATATTGCATTGGGAAAATCTGCTGCACAAACCTTGTTAAGATGTTAGAGAGAAACATGTCACTTTGAAGACTGAGATGCCTCTAACACAGGCAACAAGAGCCCTGGTGAGGCAGTATCAGGCTTTGGCCTGCTAATCACACAGAGGAGCACTTTGAAGAGTTCTGTTACTCTGAGGGAGAGGGAGGAAGATGATGATGAGTTGGCATAGACTAGATGACAGTGAGTTTGGCAGGGATGGCAGTGTATGCATTTTTTGAATCCCAAACAAGGCATTTTCAGTCCTTTCATATGTATGTGAAAATTGGGCGGTGGATGAGGAAGACAGAGGTAGAGGAGATGCATTTAAATGATGGCATCAGGGAAGAATATTGGACTGCCTGAGGGACAAACACGTTTTGGACGAAGTACAGTCAGAATACTCTTTAGAAGAGAGAATGGAGAACATTTGCCTCATGTACTTTGGACATATTATCAAAAGAGGCCAGACTTTGGAAAAGGACATCACACTTAATGGTTAAGAGAAGGTCTGTGAAAAAGAGGAAGACTGCCAATGAGATGTGTTGACATGGTGTCTGCAACAATGAGCTCACACAAAATGAGTGTAAGGGTGGACCTCATAGTGCTTTCTGTTATGTATTTGGTCATTATGAGTTAGAACAAACTAGATGGTATCTACAAACAATTATGACTTCAATGATCATCATAATCCTATCAAATGAGTATCTTTTTATTTTTTAAATGAGAAAACCAAGGGCCAGAAGAAACAAGACCCAGAGTAGTAAATTAAGCTTTGGATTTAGAAACAATACAGGTTGGTCTGACTACAAAGCCTTACTGTTGGCAACTGCATGGTAGAACAGCCCATCTCAACCAGGCATCTAGCCCACTAGTGCCCCACCCCCCTGTGTGGACTGCTACTGCAAGACTAACTAGGGTAGCTGCTCTTGTTCATGGCTTCAGTCAAGACCTCCCTTCAACTGTCAACACGTTTCCCCACCAACTCTTCAGTAAAATAAATGCCCATAGATTCCCAGAGAGTTGGCTCAGGTCTTGCTTGACTTATGCTGTTGAAAATGACCTTTGTAGTACCTACAAGTCCACTCCCCCCAGGCAATTCGAACTCATAGTGACCCGAAAGGACAGGGTGGAACTTCCCCTTTGGGTTTCTGAAGCTGTAAATCTTGGTGCCTCCTCTTTCTCCCTCATAATGCTAATGTTTTGGTTAGCACTCTATCTACAAAGGAGCTCCTTGTTTTATCATAAAGGAGGTCTAAAGATGCTACTTTGACGACTAAGGTGTGTTCAACTGACAACATGGTCTTGCAGTGGCCTGATAAACATGCAAAAGCCGGGTAATAATAAAACAAGGCAGTATAATTTATGGTTGGACTGTGGAGTTTGGAAAGAATGTTGAATATACTTTGTACTGCCCCAAACTCCAAAGAAAAACCAAACGCACAGCCATCTCCTCGATGCGGAGGGACTCCTAGGAACGCTGGAGGAGAGTGTGGAACAGTCCCTGTGAGTTTCTGGGCGATTCTTGGTTTTTATGAATTGTTCTATTGGGGGCTCATACAACTCCTAGCATGATCAATACAGACATCAATTGTATGCAGACCACACTTCCACCTTTGTTGCCATCATCATACTCGAAACATCCTCCTTCTACCTGGGCCTCCGGTACCAGCTCCCCATATTTCCCCTCCTTCCCCACTCCCCCGTGAACCCTTAACAATTTACAAATTGTCATTGTTTTGTCATCGTATACTGTCTGATGTGTCCCTTCACCCACTTCCCCACTGTCTGTATCCCAGAGAGGAGGTCATATGTAGATCCGTATAATAGGTTCCCTCTTTCTACTTCACCTTCCCTCCATCCTCCTGACATCACTTCTCTCACCCTTCTTCCTGAAGGGATCATCTATCCTGAATTACTCATTTCTGGCTCCAGTGTACATCCTCTGTTCTAGCTGGATTTGTGAAGTAGAATTGGGATCATGATAGTGGGTGGGAGGAAGCATTTAAGAACTAGAGGAAAGTTGCATGCTTCATTGTTGCTTCACTGTACCTTGACTGGCTTGTCTCCTCCCTACCATCCCTCAGGCAAGGAACTGTCACTTTACCTATCAATGGACGTTGGGTCCCAATCTGTACTCCCCCTTATTTATAATGATATAACTTTTAGATCTTTGATGCCTGATACCCGGTACCTTGTCTCATACGCTGGTGTGGTTCTTCCAAGTGGGCTTTGTTGCTTTGGAGCTACATGGCTGCATTACTTTCAAGTCTTTAAGACCCCAGACACTACATCTTTTGATAGCTGGGCACCACAGGCTTACTTCACTATATTTGCTTATACACACATTTGTGGTCAGTGATTATCAGGAAGGTAAGCATGCAATGTTATGATTTTTTTGTTCTTGAAGCCTGATTACTGATCCCTTTGACACCTCGTGGTCACACAAGCTGGTGTGCTTCTTCCATGTGGGTTTTGTTGCTTCTGAGCTGGATGGCTGCTTGTTTACTGCTTACTTTCTTTATGGGAGTAGACAGCTCTGTAGCTCTCCAACAGTTACTGGTGGCTTTGAACTGCTGACCTTCTTGTTAGCAGTCCAATGTGTAACTACTATGCAACCAGGGCTCCTGTACTGTCCAAAGAACAAATAAATCAATCTTAAATGACAAACAACTAGAATATTCCTTAGAAGGAATGATACGATTTTTACATACTTCGGAAATGTTATCAGAAAAGGCTAATTTTAGAAAAGGACACTGTGTTTGGAAAAGGGCCAGGAACCCGGCCGTGGGCTTCGACCAGATGGCAGTGAGTTCGGTTTTGTTTTATTTACCTTTCTTAGTTAATAACTAAGCAAAAGGGATGCCCGCTGGAAACATTTTAAAAAGACCTCCCTAGCCCTGCCCTCTCCGCATCCTCGCCAATAGCAACAGGCGCTGGCGCCCACTTTCTCCAAAAGGGCCAATGAGCTCAGAGGAAGGGGCGGGGCAGTCGTTGCCAAAGAAGCCGCTCGCCGGTTACCAGCTTCGCTGCGCTTTTGTCCCGCGGCTCCCGGCCCGGCCCCGCCGTCCGTCAGCGGTGCTGGGGATTCGCCTTCCTTCGCGGGCTCCCCCGCAGCCCGCCGCGGCCGCCCCTCCCGGCTGACCCGCGCGGAACACCCGGGTAAGCTGGCCCGACCTCCTGCTCCCCCGGCACAGCGCGGGCTCCCGCCGCCCCTCGCCCCTTTGGCGAGCGAGGGGCGGCGGGCTGACGTCACAGCAACGTACTGACGCACGGAGAGCGTGGGCGCGGCTTTTGGGGTGGTGCGGCCCAGACTCCAGGCGTGCTCCGGGGGAACCCAGCACTTTGTCTTGGGGGGTGCGTTGGGGTGAAGTGGGGGTGGTGGTGAAGAGGGTGATGGATCCCGGAAGTGAAGTGGCGCCCCTCCCCCCACACCAGCCCTCCCAGAAGTCGGGTTCAGCCCCCTTATGTCCTCTGACAGGCCCAGTGAGCCCCGTTACTTCAGAGCAGATCCTGCAAGTTGTCCTGTCCACAACCTAGACACCGGCCCGGCAGTCCCCGGGCATGACGGTGGACCTTTCAGATGTAATCATTAAAGTGATGCAAATTTGACTTTGGGTCATTGCTATTCTTGACAACTCATGTCGACAGAACTGCGCTCCATAGAGATTTCGAGGACAATTTTTCAGAAGTAGATCACCAGGCCTTTGTGTCCAAGGTAGGTGGACCAAATTGCCAGCGCTCCAACTGAAACACCCCTTTCAGAAAGAATCCATTAAAACTCCGAAACGTGGATTCCAACTCCCTATGGGTTTACAGCAAAGACAGAACTCTTCCAGGCCGTGGGCACTAGTTGCTGTGCAGTGAGGTTATCTTTACTTTCAAAAACCCGTTGGTAGTTGAGTAGAGAATCTTCACAGAAGTCAGTGCCCATATCTTTCTTTTGTGACTGGTAGTTTGAACCACTGACCTTTGGAGTTAGCAGTCAGTTGTTCAACCATTGAACAACCTAGTTTCCTCTGCTGACATCCTTTTCCTACTCACAGTGACCATTTATGACAGAATAGAACTTCCCAGGTCCTTGCCCAACTCACAGTTACTCGATATGACAGAACAGGAAGAAACAATGCCTCAGAAAGGTTTCCATTGAGTTTTGTAGGCCTTAATGTTCACAGGGAGGAAACGTGTTGGCCTAATGGGGTAAGCTTGGAATACTAATCGCGATTGGTCGTTCAAAGCTGCTTCTCCCAGGGAGATAGATCAGAAAAATCATTGCTGCTCCTTCAAAGATTTACAGCCCTGCCACCGTGGGTACTCTTGCTATGTGTTGAAATCAACGCATTGGTGACGGGTTTTAGGTTTAAACCATAAGTTTCATTAGCAGACCTTTCATGTATATAACAGTGTAACAGTGCAACACAACGCACCATGGTTCTTAGCACTTGGCCAGTGATGGTAAATTAAGCTATATCAGAAAACTTACAGGATTTAATATCAGTTTGATACTTTGCTGCATATTGTAAGAAGATCACCTCAGTTCATAATTCTTTAATAGCTCTAACAAAAAACTAAACTCATTGCCATTGAGTTGATTCTAAGTCATGGCGAACCTATAGGATCAAGTAGAATTGCCCCCTTCGAGTTTCTGAAACTGTCACACTTTACGGGGGCAGTGGCTTCTCTTCTGCCAAGAACAGTGGGTTATTTCCAACTGTGGACCTTAATATTAGCGGCCCAATATTTAACCCACTATGCCACCAGGGCGCCTTCCGTAACAGCAACTCATTTTGAACTTCTGCTCACTTGACAATTGATGTGTATTAGTCGTATCATTTTTGTAACTCAAGATTTTTTCAAGACATGAGAAAATGGCTTTGTTTACATTGCTAGTCTTCATTGTGCTTGATCTGTACAAGTGAATATGACTCAAAGAGTGGGATGTAGCCGTAAGATTGAAATAGCATCTACCTGCGGGGCACAGTCTTTTAGATGTTTTCTCATGTGCTCTCACTTATTACCACTCAACTGATTTTGACAGGATTGAAGATGGTTTTATAACAGTTCTGCAAGGAGGAGATCTCAAAAGAATTGCTTTGAAGGTACAGTTTGTTCTAAATGAATACTCAGGGCTGCAGCAGTTTCATGACTGATGATTGACTCAGACTAGTTGTTTGGGAAAAAGAGAAAAAGGAAACACATTTAAAGAGAAGACTTGCTTAGGAAAGCAACTGCAACAGAATACCATAGGAGTTCTAATTGTACTGAAGGACCCTAAGTAATATTTTTAAAATTGCACAGTGCTACTTCATTCTGAAGATTATCACCACAGTAGCTGTCACAGGTGAGTAAATTTTATAGAGGAGAACTTCAAGACCCGGTGACTATGAGCCATTCCTGTTGGGGGGCTAGAAGAATGGAGATGTTTTATGAGCCTGACCCAGTCTTCTGCCTCTGCATCTTCAGAACCAGCAAACCAAACTCACAGCCATTGACTCGATTCTGACTTGATTGTAGCCCTATGGGCCTGGTGGAGTTTCCGAGACTGTAATGTTTTTTTTTTTGTGGTATCACTGCCCTGGTGGGAGTAGGAAGCCCAGCCTTGCTCCTGGAGAGCTGCTGCTGGATTTGAACCATCAACCCTGTGGGCTGCAGTCCCTGCACACAACCACTACGCCACCAAGTCTCAGCCCGAGACTGTAATCTTTACCAGAGTAGAAAGCCTCATCTTTCTTCCTGGGAGCTGGACGGAGGTTGTGAACTGCTTACCTTGTGGTTAATAGCTCAATGCATGACCACTGTGCCTCGAGGGCCCCTTATAGCAATGAGGGTTAAATTATGTCCAGTCTCCCTCTGCTACCATACTCTGCTTCAAGAAGAAACTCTACTGTAGAATGTTGTTCTTAAGTGCTGCCATCCAGTGGACTCTGACCAATACCAATCATATGCACAACAGAACAAAACACTGCCTGACCCTGCGTCACACTCACAGTGGTTCCTCTGCCTGAGCCCATTGATACAGCCACTGTGTCAACCTATCTCCTTGAGGGCCTTCCTCTTTTCTGCTGCCCCTCCACTTTACCAAACATTGTCTATCTCTAGAAACTGGTTTCTTCTGACAACATGCCCAAAGTATGTAAGATGAAGTCTTGCCATCCTTGCCTCTAAGGAGCACTTTGGTCTTGTTTCTTCCACTACCAATTGGTTTGCCCTTTTAGCAGTTACTGGTATGTTCAGTATTCTTTTTCTGTACCACAATTCGGATACATTGATTCCTCTACATTCTTCCTTGTTTACTGTGCAGTTTTCACATGCAAACGATGCAATGGACAATACTATGGATTGGTTCAGATGTACCTTAATCCTCAAAGTAACATCCTTGCTATTCAATACTCTAAAGGGTTTGTGGGCAGCAGATTTGCCTAATGCAATACACTCTTCAGTGCTCTTAAATACTGCTTCCTTAAGCATTGACTGTGGATCCAAGTGACAGTACCATTGACAACTTTAGCCCCCGCTCCCCCATTTCTCATGATGCTACCTACTCGTCCCAGTTGTGAGGATTTGGTTTTCCTTACAGTGATTTGTAATCCATACTGAAGGCTAAAATCCTTGCTTTCATCAGCAAGTGCTTCGATTTTTCCTCACCTTCAGCAAACAAGGCTGTGCCGTCTGCATACTGCAGGTTGTAAATAATCCTTTCTCCAATCGCAGTGCTACCCTTTTCTTATAATCCAGCCTCTCTGTTGATACATTCAGCATATAGATTGAACAAGTATGGTGAGAAAGTACATGCCTGACATACATCTTTCTCGATTTTGAACCATGCAGCGTTCCCTTGTTCTGTTCATGCAACTATCTCTTGATCCATGTGAAAATTCTGAATGAGCACAGTGAAGCTTTCCATAATTAGCATCCTTCTCAAGGTTATTTACAGTTTATTGTGGTCTACTCAGTTGAATGTCTGAACAGTCCATAAAACACAAATATCTTTCTGGTATTTGCTACTTCGACCAACACCCATCTAACATCAGCAGTGATATCCATTTTTCACATTTGCTTCTCAATCCAGCCGGAACTTCTGGCAGTCCCTATCAGTTGGTATTGCAGTTGTTGTTGAGTGATCTCAAGCCAAATTGCATTTGTGTGTGATATCAATGATATCGTTATATAATTTGAGCATTCTCTTGGTCTCCTTTCTCATTCTCTGGATCTCTTTCAGTCAGTTGTCCAGGTAATTGTCTTCCCAATTTCCTGCATGGACGAGTAAGTGCTTCCATTGCTTCTTCAGCCTTATGAAACATTTCAGTGCTATTCTGTCAGTCACTAGAGCTTCGGTTTGGGCTGCTAATGCATTCAGTGCAGTTGGAACTGCTTCCTTCAGCCCCATTGGTTCTTGCTCCATTGCTATCTTTTGTAATGGTGGACCATCCACTCCTTCTTTTTGGTCCAGTGACTCTGTACATTCTTTCCATCTTTTCTCGATGAGTTCTGCATCATTCAATATCTTGCCTATATATAGAATCTCTCAAATTTGCACTTTGAAGCTTGAATTTCTTTTTGAGTTCTTTCAGTTTCAGAAAGAACTCAAAAGCATGTTTTTTCCTTTTGGTTTTCTAAGTCTAGGTCCTTGCACATTTCATTATAATCTTCTCAAGCTGCCCTTTGGGTTCTTTTCAGCTTTTTGACTCCATCCTTTCATTTGCTTTAGTTACTCTACGATTAATAGCAAGTTTCAGAGTCTCTTCTGACATATACTTTGATTCATTTTTCTAAAATCATATTATTGGGGGCTCATGCAACTCATTACAATCCATACATATATCCACTGTATTCAAAGCACATTTGTACATTTGTTGTCATTATCCTTCTCAAAACATTTTCTTTCTACTTAAGCCCTTGATATTGGTGTATTATTTTCCCACTGCCTCTCTGCTCCCCCCTTCTCTTGATAAATTATAGATTATTATTATTTCATTATATTGTACACTGTCTGATATCTCCCATCGCCCACTTTCCTGTTTGTGCTCCAGGAAGGAGATCATACATAGAACTTTATAATCAGTTTTCCCTTTCTATTTCCATCTCCCCTTCACCCTCCCGGTATTACCCCTCTCACCACTGGTCCTAAAGGGATCATCTGTCCTGGATTGCCCATATTTCTGGTTCCTGTCTTTACCAGTGTACATCATCTGGTCCATCTGGATTTGTAAGGTGGAATTCAGATCTTTGCTGCTTTTTATGACCTTATGCTTTCTTCACGAATGATGTCTTGATGTCCTCCCACAGCTCACCAGAATTTCTATCATTAAAAAAAACAATTTTATTGGGGGCTTATACAAATTTGTAAGGTAGAATTGAAGTCATGGTAGTGTGGGTGGAGGTGGGAGGAAGCATTTAAGAACTAGAGGAAAGTTGCATATTTTATCATTGGTATGCTGTACCCTGACTGGCTCGCCTCCTCCTTACAACCTTTATGTAAAGGGATGTCGCCTCACCTACAGATGGGCTCATTTATAATGATGTATTTTTTAGTTCTTTGATGCCTGATACCTGATCCCTTTGACACCTCATGGTCACACAGGCTGGTGTGCTTCTTCCATGTGGGCTTTGTTACTTCTGAGCTAGACGGCCGCTTGTTTACTTTCAAGCTTTTAAAACCCCAGATGCTATATCTTTTGCTAGGTGGGCACCATCCGCTTTCTTCACCACTTTTGCATACTCACATATTTGTCTTCAGCGATCATATCAGGAAGGTGGGCATGCAATGATATGATTTTTAGTTCTTTGAAGCCTGATAAACATCCCTCTGACACCTCATGGTCATACAGGCTGGTGTGCTTCTTTCATGCTTTGTTGCTGTCTTTGGACCTCTATAAATGCCCTTTGCCTCACAGTTCTTGCCTCTATTTCCTTTTACTTTCCTCTTGGGTCTTCTATCATTGGTGTTCAATGAGTCAGATTTGTTCTTGAAACTCAGACAAGGTAGACTCAACATTGTGGATTTATTTTCTTTTTCTGTAAATGTACACATGATCAATTTCTGGTCTGTTCCCCAGCCAGCCCCTGATCTAGTTTTAGCTGCTGATAGTGAGTGTCTTCATTGCATCTGTACACAGACATAGTCAGTTTGATTTCTGTGTTATGTTGAATAAAGCTGTTTACTATGAACATGTCATTGACTTTGCAAAGTTCTATCATATGATCTCCAGTCTCATTTCTGCCAATAAGTCCGTATTTTCCAACTACCGTTCCTTCCTCTTTGTTTTCAAGGTTTGCATTCCAAGCATCAGTAACTATCAATGCATCTTGATTGCATGTTTGATCAGTTTCCAACTGACGTGGTTGGTAGAATTCTTCGATTTCTTCATCACTAGCTATTATGGTTGGTGCATAAATATGAAAAATAGTTGTAGTTTGGATTTCCTTGAAGGTAAATAGATATAATCTGATCCTAGATAGCATTGCTCTTCATGATGGGCTTAGAAAGATCCTTTTGGACAATGAATGCCAGGAATTACACTTAATTGAATCATTTCCTGTTTGGGAGCCTTAGTAATAATTATACTTTCAGAATTTCATGGTATTTGATTCAATACTGTGTTTTATCACCTTCTAATTTGTAATCTTAGACAAACTGTTTAATCTTTCTGAGACATGAAGCCCTCATATATTCTTAGGATGTTAATCGCAACCTTGTTGGGGTTTAAGTCAGTTCCTTGTTCAATAAATGGTAGCCATCATTATCATCCTTGTCATCATCATATTTAAGGAAGGAAGGCAATGCTTCACTCTTCATTTGGTAAAGGATACTGATTTAACTACTTGGAGTTGGACAGTATTCTGAATATCTGTAGAACTGAAAATAATGGTTCAGTGTTTTCCTGGAAATTTGACTTTCCTGGACTCACATTATCACAAAAGTTTCCCGCTTTAAGCACTGAGTAACATGATCACCCTTATATTTTAGAACCGACTCTATGCTTCCTACACCTGCCCCCCCCCACACACACATACCTGGTCTACTGTTAGATCATTTTTGAAAGTAAAAGATGATAGGTATGATATTTATTCTGAAGCTGTTGTTGGTAGGTGCTGTTGAGTTGGGTCTGAGTTATAGCCAGTCTTGTGCCACCTTCATAATTTTTCTTATATTTGAGCACATGGATGAAGCCACACTATGTCAATCCATCTCAAGGGCCTTCCACTTTTTTTGATGGCCCTCTACTTTACTAAGCATAATGTTCTTCTTCATGGACTGATCTTTCTTGATAGCATGGGTAAAGTATGTGAGATAAAGTCCAGCCATTGTAGCCTCTAAGGGAAATGTTGGCTGTACTTCTTCCAAGATACATGTATTTGTTCTTTTGGCAGTGCATGGTACTTTCAATATTTGTCAGCATCACAGCTCAGATGCATCATTATCTTCTTCAGTCTTCCAGAGTGAATGTCCAACGTGCATATGAGGCTCTTGAAAATACTATGGCTTGAGTTGATTTGTCCCTGAGTCCTCAAAGTAACATCCTTGCTTTGCCACACTTTACAGAGGTCTTGTGCATAAGATTTATCTAATACAAAGCATCCTTTGACCTCTCCTTCCCTGAGTATTGATTGTGGATTCAAGTAAAACAAAATCTTTGACAATTACAATCTTTACTCTGTTTTCCATGATATTACCTATTGGTCCACTTTTTTTTTTGTTTTGTTTTTGGGGCATCACTGCCATCTGGTGGTGGGAGTAGGAGGTCCAGCCTTGCTGCTGGATTTGAACCGCCAACCCACAGTCCCACGCACAACCACTACGCCACCAGGGCTCAGCCCAATTGGTCCACTTATAAGGACTATGTTTTTCTTTACATTGAATTGAAATCCATACTGATGGTTGCAATCCTTGATCTTTGTCAATAAGTGCTTAAAGCCCTCTTCACTTTGAGCAAGAAAGGTTGAATCATCTGCATAGTGCAGGTAGTTAAAATAAGCCTGCCTCCAATCCTGATACCTTGTTCTTCATATAATCCAAATTACCCTGATAGGCATAGAAAATTTAAAAGAATGTTATAATACGAGAATTTATGGAAAAATTAAATTCTGAACTGTGTGATTCTGAAAATACTACTGGATTGTTAGGGTTCTGGATGGACTTGAGTAACTGGAGAATCTTTGGAAAGGAGACACATGGAACTTGAATATTAGTATGTAGCCTACACTTACAGCCAGACATGCTCTTGACTCTCCCACATAATTTACAGCCTGTACCCCAACCTTTATATTTGAATTCCTTTTTATTCATTGAAGGGAGGCATTGCTTAATTCATGATCTAAATTTCTGTTTTCTGAAAATGTTTTTGTTTATTTGGTTTCAAATTTTGGTCAACTTTTACTCATAAATTGTATATTCTACTTCTGGCTACTTTCACACTTTGCCATCTTTACTGTAGCATCTACAAGGCCATGTAGTGAATGTTTGACTAGAGCCCAGAATAGTGGAAGGAAGGAGCAGCATTCTTGTATCTATTTTGTGGCTCTTGATGAATTTTTCATGGTAGACATTTTTTTTTACAAAGTTATTTTGTTCCTGTAAAAACATTGTGCTTTTGTTTGAAGAAAATGGGAATCAATACTCCCAATAATTAGTGTTTGACCAAACAAATTAGAATTGGCAGGATTCATATACTTTTCTCTTCAGAGAAATCAGTTTGAAGTGAATATTTTCTAAAGATAGCTAGTTTTTTCAGGTCAACCCAAATGCTATGGAAGGCCTTGAAATACCTCCTCCCCCACTTACACATAGGTGGCACAAGAATATCAATGTTCACATTTTTTGCTGGCCCAAATTTTAGAACATAGTTTAGTGAGTGTAGCTGGATAGTATAGCATCATGGCTACTCCCGGAAACAGCTTTTAGTCCATGCCTTTTGGCAAAGGACTGATAAAGTATCTCCAACTATCTCTGTGTAAAAAATTCACTTCTTTACCCCTTTGAAACATTTCAAGATTGCACATCTTTAAGGACTTTACTCTTTAGTGTTGAAAAGCAAGGATATTACTTTGAGGACTAAGGTAGGTGTGCCCTAAACTGGTGGTATTTTCAATAGCCTTATATGCAGGTGAAAGTTGGACATTGAATATGGAAGACTGGAGAAAACTCAATGTATTTGCACTCTGTGGTTGGTGAAGAACATGGAAAGTACTGTGGACTGCCACAAGAACAAACAGATCTGCCTTGAAAGAAGAACATCCAGAGTGGATGACGACACTTGGCCTCACCTGCTTTGAGTGTGTTATGAGGAAAGATAAATCCCTGGAGGAGGACATCATACTTGGTAAAGTGGAGAGTGGCAGAGCATCAAAAAAGAGGAAGGTGCTTTACAAGATGGATTGACCCTGGCATAACGACAGCCACAGCCATGGGCTCAAACGTAGAGACAATTGTGAGGGTGATCAGGACCGGGCAATGTTTCATTCTGTTGTGCATAGGCCTCTATGAGTCAGAACTGACTCAGTGGCCCCCAATGGCATCAAGAAGGATTTGGTCATTAAAAAGGTGTCCACAAGAAAGTCTTTGTTTCACATTTATAAATTAGACAATACTGCAGTATTTGTACATCTGTCAGTGGGCAGTATACTCCACATAATGCAAGCATTTTCCTGTGAAAACATCTGCTTCCCTTTATAAGACTACATTTGGCTCACTAAAATGAGAGCATTTATATATATACATATATATATGACTTTTTATGCTAAAAATTACTTTGTGCTATACTCATAAGCTTTTGGTTATAGTATCGTCATTACACAAAAATAATGTACACAGTGTCTTGGGATCTCTGAACAACCTTTTCCCTGGAACAGTTTCTACTAATATGATTATTGGTAATTTTATGGAAAACATCGAAGAGTTGTCCTGCAAATTTCTTCCTTCAAGTTCTGATCACTAAGTAATGAAGATAATATTTTGCGATGCTGAATATCATTTTAAAATGATAAAATGATATGGGCAAAATTCATTTTAAAATTTCTCTTTATAACAATTGTATTTATTAATTCTATAAGATAACATATAGTTGCCTATTGATAAAGCAGAAAAATTTTATTTATTTATTTATTTTAACTTTTTTTTGTGGGCATCACTACCTCCTGGTGGGAGTAGGAGGTTCAGCCTTGCTCCTGGAGAGCTGCTGCTGGATATGAACCACCAACCCTGTGGGCCACAGTCCTGCACTCAACCACTATGCCAACGGGACTCAGCCCAAAATTTTATTTTATTTTATTTTATTTTATTTATTTATTTATTTAGGCATCACTGCCTCTGGTGGTCGTGGGCGCTACCCAGTGCACCTCCTTAGAGCTGCCGCTGGATTTGAACTGCCAAGCCTGTAGGCCGCAGTCCCGCACTCAATAACTTATGCCACCGGGGTTCAGCCCCCCAAATTTTATCTTTTAATTAATTTTTTGGATCATTTTATTTGGGGCTGTTACAGCTCTTATAACATTCCATACATCAATTGTATTGAAATTTTATTTTTTAAATAACTTTTAGAAGTCATTCTTATAAAGCTGACAATAACCCACAATGCCAAGTAAGAGTTCATTTAAATACTGTTAGCAATTGAATCTGATAATATGATTACTTTTTACAAACTGAAACAAACTCTATTCCTTTAATTTGTGTTGTAATGTAGAACCATGTTTCTTCAGCGATGCCAAAAAAGATGACTCAAGGGATGATTAAATTGAAACAAAACAAAGCAATCCTACTGCCTCTAGGACCCCACAGAATTTCCTAGGCTGTGGTCTTTATGGGAGCAGACTGCCTCATCTTTCTCCTCAGCTCATGGTGGTTTGGGGTAACAGTCTGGTGCTTAACTACTGGGACTCCTTGGGTCCTCTCCTTCAATTATTGTGTACCTTTGGCTTGTAGATGCTTAGAATTCAAATATAACAGACATCCTTTTTTAAGACAACAGTCTACAGAGATATAAATATTTAAATAAGTGAATGGATGAAAACTATCAATTTCTGAGTAGTCTAGTTCTAGCAACTGAACAAAATTAATAGATGATAGTTATTTTTATTGCAGTGACTTGTACTGAGATGATATTTCTTAATTTTTGGGTTTAGTTTTTCATTAGATCTTGAATACTTAACTTTTCTAGACAACAGATACTTCAGAATATTTCCATAGTAGATATTGCATATATCCAGCATTCCAGTGGACCACCTTAGATTACTCGGAGGTCATGTATCAGTTCCTTGGGAGAGAAACAAGGTCTTCTACTCTCGTCAAAAGTCACAGTCTTGAAAACCCACCAGAGCAGTCATGTCTCTGTAACTGCCCTGTAGTGTCCCTGTGAGCTGGAATAGACCCCAGGGCCATGAGTTTGGGTTTTGTGCAGTTGATGGTTTTTTTTTTTAAATGATTTAATAATTTTTTAAAGGACATATTTTTCTTTTTTTTTTTGGGGGGGGGGCATCACTGCTCTCCGGCGGTGGGAGTAGGAGGCCCAGCCCCACTGCTGGAATTGAACCTCCGTCCCAGTGGGCCGCAGTCCCGTGCACAACCACTACGCCACCGGGGCTCAGCCCTAACAGTTGATGGTATTTTTAAATGTGCTTTTCAATGGTCATTATACTAAATATTTTCAAAATCTTCAGATAGAAGCAGATGGATTTTTAGACACTTTTAATGTTTTCCAAATTGTTAACTAAATTTTATCAATGATTTATGTTTTGTTATATTTTTATTGGGATATATACTTCACACACTGTGCAATTTAATCATGAAGATTTGTGTTATCATCCCCACAATCAGTTTCAGAACTTTTTCTTCTTGGACTCATTGTTGTTAGCTTCCCATTTCCCCGCATCTTTCCCTGTCAGGCCCTGGGGGATGTTCAATTCAGCTACTGTTCAGATATTTACTTATCCTGGGCTTCTTTTGTAGAAAACCATAGGAAATAGAAGTGGGAAGCAAGCAACCAAACCTTGATGCCTACTTCTTGATTTTAAACCACTCACTATCTACTGGTTCCCTTTGACTGAATAGATCCTGGTTCTCTTTGAACAGTGTATTTGGTCAATGTATCTTTCCACATGAACACACATAAGTGTTTTATAATTCTCAATCTTTGCAATGTTATTCATAATTTGTCATGATCGACATAGACTTTGCATAGTCAAAAAAGATAAGCATTCAGCTATGATCCATCTCAAGTCAGCAGTGCTATTCCTAGTTGCATGTTCTTTCCTGAATATATCTTCAATTTTTGGCAGTTATCTGTCAATATGTGTCTGCAGTATAATTTTAGTTGTAATGCTAATGATATTACTGGATAATTTCAGCATTTTGTTGGATCATTTTTCTTAGGATTGAGCATAATATCGATTTCTTCTAGTTAGTTAGCCTGGTAGTTACTGTTCAAATTTCTTGACATAGAAAGTGAGCACTTCTAGCATTGCATTTTGTTAGAGTATGGTTTTCTATGAACTTGGCTGGGCCTGGATCCTCCCATTATGTGATCTAACATAATATATTCCACTTCCTGCTTCCTGGTTCTTTGGCACTGGCAGCTTGTAAGTCAAGAACAGCTTCCACCTTATCATCTAATTCATGGACTTAGATGACACGGGACTTACCTGTTTCTAGACTACTTGAACCACTTTTTGGTAGAAAATTCTTTATATATTTATCCCTATCTTTATTCCTCATCCATATCACCGCTTTTGCTTCTCTAGAGTAGGCAGTCCAATACATATTCATTTATTGAAACATTTAACTGGTTCTTCATCAAGTCCTAGAGTGTTTTTTTCTCTCATACCTTTGTTGTAGCTTGGAATTTGTCCTTTAATAGCACAGGGTCTTGATCATAAAGTAACTCCTGCAAGGGCTGAATGTTGACTGATTCTTTTTGATACAACCGTGCTGCACATTTTTTTTTTCCATTTTCTTTTAATGGTGTCTGCATTGTTCAATGTTTTACTCATTGAAGTTTTCGGTGTCATAACTGGAGGCTTGGACTTTTTTCTTATGTTCTTTCATCTTGAGAAATGCTGAATGTGTTCTTTCTTTTGGTTTTCTAACTTTCGGTCTTTGAGCATTTCTTTTTTGTTTGTTTGTTTTGGGGGGCATCATTGCCCTCTGGTGGGAGTGGGAGGCCCAGCCTTGCTCCTGGAGAGCTGCTACCAGATTTGAACTGCCAATCCCGTGGGCTGAGTCCTGCACTCATCCACTATGCTACCAGGGCTCAGCCATGAGCATTTCATTGTACTGTTTTACTTGTTCTTCTTAAGTCACCATTAAAATTGTCTGCTCAGCTCTTTTATTTCATGATTTCTTCCACCTTTTTTAAACTTTTGTATAGTCAAGAACAAGTTTCTCTTCTGTAATCCATTTGGCCCTATTTCCAGCCCTGTCCCTTTTATGACCTTTTAGTTTTCTTCATTTATAATTTTTTAATGCTATCTCACAACTGAGCTGATCTTTGGTCATAAGTGCTCAATGTTTCAAATCTATACTTGAGATGTTCTTTCAATACCTCTATTGTCTCTTGTGGACTTGTTTCAGTTATGTTGAGCTACAATTTGAATTTGTATTTGAGTAATTAATGATTTGTTCAACAACCACTCTTTAGTCTTGTTTTAACTTATGATATTGAGTTTTTCCTTTGTGTCTTTCCACAGATATTGCTGTATTCCTATGTATTCCAGTTGGTGAAATTCACAGATGCATTCCTTGTGTATGTTGTTGAAAATAGGTATTTACAATAGATAACTTAGTCTTGGCGACTATCATATGAACTCTGGGGTCCTTTGTATCACTAAGGTCATATTTTCCAGCTATGCAGTCCTCTTTGTTTCCAACTTTTGTGTTCTCATCACCAACCAATAGTTATTAGAGCATTTTGGTAATGTTTGATCAATTTCAGAGTATGGAACTTGGTAAAAAGTCTTCAGTTTAATCATCTCCAGCATCAGTGGTGGGTGCATAGAGTTGAGTAATTTATTTAGGCATATGGATATTATCTCTGACACATTACACTTCAGAATAGATCTCGACATGCTCTTTTGACAATTAATACAATAGCATTCCTTTTCAATTTGTCTTTACTAGCAGAGTAGATGTCATATTTTCTGATTCAAGAGAGCAAATATCAGTCCTTTTTTGTTTTGTTTGGCCTGGGATATCAATCTTTATGTGTTTGTTTAATTATTGATGATTTTTAGTTTGATTTGTACTTTGTACCTTTCACATTCAATAGTTGCGTCTTATATTAAATCATGCCACATCAAAAATGACTATTCTGAAACTTTTGTCCATCCATGCCATTGGGTTGACTCTAGGAAGCAGCTCTTTTTCAGTCATGATTTGAATAATTTCCAACCTGAGGGGCTCAGCTTCCAGCACTGTATTAGACAATGCCATCCACCTTAGAAGATTGCCATTGACCAATTGTTTCAGAAGTTGATCTCTGGATCCTCCATCCTCATCTGGCTGAGTCAGGCAGCTTCCCTGAAATCTGTCCAGTGACCCAGCTGGTATTTAAAATGCAAGTGACATAGAGTTTAGTATTATATAAGCATGAAAACCAAACAGCACCACAAAGTTAAGACTACTTGTAAAATAAATTGCAAAACTATAATTTTTAGAAAAATCTCTAGAAAATTATAAGTCAACCTTTAAATATAGCATTGCATAAGCAAAATTAAGTTAGGGATACGCATTACCCTATATTAAAAGGATAAAAACAGCCTTATTTGTTGCAAAATCTGTAACTCATTACTTAAAATGGAATCATTTTGAAGAAGTTTCATATTCGTGTTAAATAATCTCTAAGGGTGAAGGAAAACCAATGAAACCATTTAGTAAAATTTGGATGTACTATTATCTGTGTATTCCCATCATCAACAAAAGTGATATCCAAAATTGGGAATACATGGATATAATTTTCAAATGTCTACTTAAGAATATTTTATCACCTTTGTACCTTCTGTTGCCAAATGTATTTTTTTTGGCATCACTGCCCTCTGGTGGTCGTGGGAGCTACCCAGAGCTGCTCCTGAGAGCCGCTGCTGGATTTGAACTGCCAAGCCCACGGGCTGCAGTCCCGCCCTCAACCACTTAAGCCACTGGGTCTCAGCCTGCCAAATGTATTTTTTAAAGTCTGTCTATTTCCACAGTTTTAGGCATCACTAAAGGATCCCTGGTAGGACAGTGAGTTCAGCATTGGACATCTAACCAGAAATGAATGTTAATCACTCAGCCGTTCCGTGAGGAAAGATGAGGCTTTCTACTCCCATGAAGATTTAGTCTCAGGAATTCTGTGAAGCACTTCTGCTCTAGACTATATAGTCTTTCCATGAGTTGGGATTGACTTGGTGTTAACAGGTTGGATTTGGCACAAATAATATATGTTTCTTATTGGTTATATCTAATGAACTGAGACCAATTGTTAACCTATGGTCATTATATCTGTTTTCCACTCCTACTGCATTTCTTTATCTTCAGAGAGAAATTAATAAATCTTTTTCTACCCTATTGCGATTAAGTAGAAAAGAGCTCTTTTGGGCAATTCTGTATGGAAATTGGCATGGAACGGTTGTGCTATGCCATTTTGACCTAATTTGGGATTAGTGTCACAATGAGAAGCAGCTATAATTGTAATTTTGTCTTTGAAATGTTTTCTCCTAATGCACCTGTTAGCTCTTTATCTTATGTTGTTGTGGGTGTTCTTTGCCAACACCATAGTTCAAAAGCATCTTACCTTATATCATAGGGTAATGGCAAGAAGTAAGTGTAGATACTGAAATGCTGAATTTAATAGTTACATCATTTCCCAGTTTTCAGCTTATGTGAACAAGCTGTGGAAGCCAGCTATAAGTCTATTTACTGACTTTATGGAGAAGTCTACAAATGACGGAGACCCTTCAGCAAAACTCTTTTTTCATCTTAAGAGTCAGTTAGAGAAAGAATACCAGGCACCACTTGCCAGGGAAAGTCATCTCCACTGGTAAGTGCCTGGAGAGCAAATTGCAACTTAATTTTCTGAACTAAAGATTTTATGTTTTGTCTTTAATGTAAATTATTTGACTCAAGTGCCACTTTCTTTCAAGAGTATCTTCTTCAGGTACAGAATTCAATATTTATTTAATCTAATTACAAATACACTAATAGTAGAATCTGACTAGGTTTTTGACATCTTATGGAAAACAATTACAACTGAAAACCTTTATGTATTAAGGGTCTGTGAGGTAAAGTTTCTAGCTAAGTTAAATGAAAATTTAAATCTTACAAAATACTGGAAATAACGGTTAATGAGTACTGACTGTTATTTGGCATATTGAACAGATAGATACCTTTTGTATTTGGGGTCTTTAGAATTGGGAATATACTTGTTTCTTTTACGGGTCCTTGTCTCCTAAAAGGATGATCTTTAAATATCATTTATCACTAGATAGCTAGTGTTTCTACACTTGATAAAAATGAAAATCATGGTCTGAGCCCCGAAGGCATAGTGGTTGAGTGTGGGACTGCACCCCAGGGGCTTGGTGGTTCAAATCTAGTAGCGGCTCTCCAGAAGCAAGACTGGGTAGCTTCCACGACCACCAGAGGGCAGTGATGCCCCCCAAAAAACAAAAACAAAAATGAAAATCACATTTTACTATATGTAATTGTCATTCACTTCCTACCCACAGTTTTTAATAATGGATCAATGTCATTTATAATCAGTGTCTTCCTAAACCACTATACTTTGTCAGTGGTTCTGTAAGAACAGCCTTGTGACATTGCCCCTAAGATGCCTTCAATTGAAGATGAGACCTTTCAAAATGAAAAAGAAAGTGGCTAATTAAATATGCAGCCATCTCTTCTCAATTAGAATTTTATTTAGACATATTTTAAAGACCCCTCAACTGTAAGCTTAGATTTTTGATCCAAATAACTTATATAAAAGTAAAATATAAGTTGAAAAAAATGATTTAAAGCATACCTCAAGTTTTCTTTATATTCAAAGTTTAACTATTATGGGCTCAGAATTCTCTTAACTGGTCAGAGTATTGGGAGCCAGGGACAAATGAACAGTAAGTGATCCAAAATTGATGGCGAGGAGGCATGGTAGGGCTTGATCAAGGGCAATGTGACCAAGAGGTATTACTGAGCATGATAGTGGGACAAGTGGAAAGTAAAAGGAAATAGAGGAAAGAGTAAGGAGGCAAAAGGCATTTATAGAGGTCTAAATATAGGGATGTACATAGGTAAATATAGTTATATATGATGATAGGGAAATAGATCTATGTGCATATATTCATAGGTTTAGTATTAATGTAGGTGTGGACATTGGGCTTCCACTCAAGTATGCCCTCAATGCAAGAACATTTTGGTCTATTAAACTGGCATTTCATGATGCTCACCTTCCTAACATGATCATTAAAGACAAAGTGGGTGCATAAGTAAATGTGGTAAAGAAAGCTAATGGTGCCTGGCTATCAAAAGATAGAGCATCTGGAATCTTAAAGGCTTGATGATAGACAAGCGTCCATCTAGTTGAGAAGCAACAAAGCCCACATGGAAGAAGCACACCAGCCCGTGTGATCATGAGATGTCGATGGGATCAGGTATTAGGCATCAGAGAACAAAAAATCATATCGATGTGAATGGGGTGTGTGTGTGTGTGTGTGTGTGTGTGCAGAGTGGAGATCCAAAGCCCATCTGTAGGCAACTGAACATCTCTTATGGAAGGATTGCAGGGAGGAGACGAGCCAGCCAGGGTGCAGTATAGTAATGATGAAACATACGACTTTCCTTTAGTTCTTTAATGTTTCCTCCTCCCCACTGTCATGATCCCAATTCTTCCTTACAAATCTGGCTAGACCAGAGGATGTGTACTTGTACAGATAAGAACTGGAAGCAGGGAATCCAGGACAGGCGATCCCCTCAGGACCAATAATGAGAGTGGCGACACCAGGAAGGTAAGGGAAAGGTGGAGTAGAAAGAGGGAACCAATTGCAAGGATCTATATATAATCCCCTCCTTGAGGAATGGATAACAAAAAACATTGGTGAAGGGAGATACCGGGGAGTGTAAGAGATGACAAAATAATAATAGTTTATAAATTATCAAGGGTTCATGAGCGAGGAGAAAAATGAGAAGCTAATACCAAAGGCTGAAGTAGAAAGAAAATGCTTGGAGAATGATGAGGACAACAAATGTACAAACATGCTTGACTCAATGGATGTATGTATGTATGAATTGTGATAAGTTGCATGAGCCCTTAATAAAATGATTTAAAAAAGAAAAAAAGAGTATTGGGAATACAATGTTTCCGAGGATCAAAAGTTCTTAGCAATACAATGTATTTAAATGGATTGGATTCTTAATGCTTCTAAATATTGTTAAACATTTCTGCTTCACCAATTTCTTCACCAGTTCCCACGACCCTTTTTACCTAGAGTTTAAAAAGGTACTGTACTCTTACCTCTGGGCTAGTCCTCGAGCCTTTGGACGCCCATTCTGTAACTCTTGGGCAAGCAATGACAGATGAAGTCTGCCTCCTGACTGAAAAAGGACAATAAGCTTTCTGCTATGGGACCATAAAAATGTACCGGGGAAGATGTACCTAGGCACAATGTAGTCCAGACGACAAATAGTAGTTTCGAAGAATAGTAATTTAGTATAAAACCAAATGGGAGGATTTCTAGATATCTAGGAAATTTTAGTTTTTTGTTTTCCATTTGGATAGCTTATTCTTCTGAAGGAAGTTTTTGAAGAGAAAGGTAAGGTTCAAGCCAAGATAATAATGGGGCCTAGAGAAATCTATTTGGATTGGGCATAGGGGAGAAGAAAAGGAAGAAGAAAAAACATGTATGTATCAGTTATTTCACAATGTAGAAAGGTGCTATTGATAGTTATTTGTTAAACATAGCACAATGAAACATTGCTTATGCTTATGCTAATGTGTATCTCTTCACATTTTAAATCTTGTTTTCCCACTGTATGATTGCATTTAACAAAAAGTGGAACCCACTGTCCTCGAGTCGATCCTTCCTTATAGCAAGGCTGTAGAGTCCATTGAGTGATGCCTCAACTTCTGGTGACCTTACCGGGCAGAGCAGTAACGTCCCTTTGGGTTTCTAGACTGCAAATGTTTGTGGACGCATCGAGCATTATCTTTGTACTACTGGCAACTGGTGGTTTCAACAGGCTAGCAGCTCAGTGCTTAACCCACGACACCAGCGAAGCCCTTAGGGACCATATAGGACAGAATATTCTGCTGCGAAGTGTTCCCAAGGCTGTAATCCTGATGGCAGCAGACTGCTACATCTTTCTCCCTAACTGGAGGATTTGAACTGTCCCTTTGTATTTTGGTTAGCAGTCTTGCCTAGCACATCACTACTTTGCCATCAGAGCTTCTTAAAATATATTAGAGCTTGTGAGCAGGGTTGGTGGGGGCTGGGGGTGGGAATTCATAATTTGTAGTAACAACTTACTGTCGCATTTTGTAGACCGGTGCATGGAATTGTAATATTTGTTTAGACTATGAGATATTTCATGGCACTCCTCTGTTAATAAGTCAAATTGCCCCATATGACTTTGATCTTTTCTAAAGTAACTCTTCAAGGGTTTCTTCCACGAAGTCACTCAGTTCAAACTGTCAACTTTTAAGTTAACGGTACATCAGCCTGAGTTAGAATCAGCTCCAGGACAATGGATTTGCTTGCTGTTGTTTTGGTTTATGCTATATTTGTATAGGTTTATAATTTGTCAATGTGACAGATTCAACTTGAATTGCATTTATCCATCTGCCATTAGCCTGAAGCAAGACATTCTAAATGAAAAGACTGTGCTGGAAGAAACACTTGAGGAAGCTGAGATGGTAACCTGCTCTATGGAATTATTTCTGACATTATTTAAAGACACTGTTGAAAAGATTACTTTTGAAAATGTAAGTATTCCACTTGTGACTGTTTAATAAAAAGAAAAACTAGTATAATCAGAATACATAACTGAATATCTTTGGTAGGTTTGCTCACATAGGATCTGGTACCAACATAAACATGGGGTTTATTCATTGCTCTTCATTTCTATGTCATTAACTAATGAACCTCCTACTTTTAATGACATAAGAAATTCATTTTATACAGATGCCCGGTAAGAGGTTAAATGAGAAACAATCTGTGATAGTTAGGGTTTATGTTCCTTTGCTGACCTGTGTGAAGGGAGGGGTAGAGTCAAAGCCTGATGACACTTCCTTTTGGGGGTGCGACTTTTCCTGACAGACACGGGAGAGAACTGGCTTCTCTTTCTTGCCTTCCTGCTTTCTTGGATTCTGCATCTGGTTTCAGTCCATGCGGCCTGCTGTTCCTGGGCATTGTTGGTGCGCTGCTATGTTCCTGCTGACCTTGGATCCACACGACTGCACCCACTGGCAATCCCTCAACTTCCCACTTCACCTTGGTGCTTCATCGTCCAGCAACTGCCACCTCTGGAGGGGGCCCCAGCGAGCTTCTGACCTAGGGCTGAAGAGGGACTGAGTGGGGCCTCTATCCCGATAGAACCTTCTATCTTATACACATAGGAGTGTCCCTACTTTTTTTTCTCTATAGAACTCAGACTAACTCCATATCTGTCTTCATGATTTACTCATCAAGAGTTAAACTAGAAAATCAGCTTTTCACAAGAGTGATTTTAAAACTGAATTATTCAGAGAGAGGAAATGTATCTCTTTTCCATAGTGCTACATGAAAAATAAAATTCTGTGTTATAAAATTTCAGCATACTAATGTTTGTGTTCATAGCAAAAAGTATACTATATTCTATTTTTTAAAAAGAACAAACACTGACGTATAAATTCTCGATAATAGTTTATTGTTATTTAATTTACTGTAATGTCCTATGTGATTTTTTTTCTTAAGGTTATTTTATTGTGGGCTCTTAACAGCTTTTATAATAATCCATATGTCAGTTGAATCAAGCATATTTATACATCTGTTGGCTTCAGCATTTTCTAAACATTTGCTTTCTATTTGAATCCTTGGTATCGGCTCCTCTATTCCCCCCTCCTTCCCCCATGCTTCCATTCTCATGACCCCTTGATAAATTACAGATTCTAATTATTTCATATCTTAAACCATCTACTCTCCCACTCAACCCATGTTTCTGTTGTGGTGATGGTGGGGGGGGGGGCAGTTATGTGTTGATCATTACAATCAGTTCCCCCTTCCTCCCTCTTGACTCCAACTTCCTTCTACCCTCCTGGAATCATTACTTCCGCTTCTGTTCCTGGGGGTTCCATATGTCATGCGCTCTTCCCTGTACCAGTGCGCAGGCGCCGGCCTAGCCAAACTGAAAGGTAGGACTGGGTTCATGACAGTGGGGTGGTGATGGGGGTGGTGGTGGTGAGGCAGCCTCAAGGTACCAGAGGAATGCTGTGTGTTTCATTGGTGCTAGACTGCACCCTGGTTGACTCATCCCTTCCTTGTGACACTTCTGAAAGGAGACTATCTACAGATGAGTTTTGAATCTCTGCTCTGATCACCTTTGTTCTCAACAATGTTTTTTTTTTTGTTTTGTTTTTGTTTTTCTCATGACTATTATCTATCCCGTTGACACCTATGATTACACAGACTGGTGTGCTTCTTCCATTTGGCCTTGTGGCTTCTCTGCTAGATGGGTGCTTGTTTAACTTCAAGCTTTTAAGACCCCAGAGGCTACATCTCTTAATAACCAGGCACTATCAACTTTATTCACCAGATTTGCTTATGAACCCATTTTGTCTTTAGCAATCCTCTAGGGGGGTGAGTACCACAGACTGCCAAGGTTTGGGAACAAACAAGCATTCTTGTGGTGAGGGAGGAGCTGAGCAGAGGCCCAAAGTCTGTCCATTTCCTCAATATGTTGCCGTATAAATATTTGTACATAGGCCAATACCTCTATTTGTAAGAACTCGTGTATTTATAGACGTACACACCTATGTTTACACTTCTAGCCATAGCTTTGCTTCCTACATCTTTCCTCATGTTTCCTTTTACCTTCCTCCTGCCCCACCATCATGCTCACCGTTCTTCTGCTTCCGAGTAGTCCCTTTCTGCTCGATTGCTGTTGCTCCAAGACCACCAGGATCTTTGCATCCTCCTCATTGTTGAATTCCTGTTGTTCCCCGGACGCTGGTGTTGTTTGCTCACTGCTCCCTTCCCCTCAAGTCCCTCTGCAACCTTCGGTCCTAATGCTTCTCCTCAGGCTTGCTTTCCTTGCCTATCTTATATGCGTGGGCAAAACAACAATAACAGAGACAAAATAAAAATTAAACAAAAGAGCCAAGAAGGAAAAAAACAAACAGAAAAACCATACATAATTCCAGGTCTGTCCGCTGACCTTCATAATTATCTCGCCACTGGTCCTGGGGGTTCGAGGCACTGTGTCCGTCCTAGTCTGAAGTCTCTGGAGGGATGCTCAGGGGTTTTGTGTCTTTGCTTTATTTCCGTTGCATATCCTCTATGTTCCTTTCTTGGTTGGCCCCACTGTAGGGGGAGGGGGCCAGACTGCCCTCATTCCTCACTTGTGTCCCTAGTGCTCCCACCAGGAGTCATCAAGTCTGCAGCTATTGTCGGCCTGACAGTCCTCCCTGCCTTAGCAGCTCCCTGTGTCATCCGTAGGGCATGGTGTGCCTACATGGGGTCTAGACCATCCCTCTCGTTTTCTGTCTTGGATTGATTCCTTGTGGGCGTGGCAGGCCGGCCCCTGTCCCTACCCTAGCTGTAGTGTTGTCCTTGGCAGCACCTGCCTCTAGGGTGGGGGAGGGTGAGTTTGGCTTGATCTTTGCTGGCCCTGTGGACCTCTCCGTTCAGGAGCTGCACCACGTTGTTTGCTTTGTCCTCAAGGTGTGGTGCACATGGTGGGGTCTGCATAAACACTCCCCCTTCTTTGGAGACATAAATGATACCCTCCCCCTGGGTGGATTAGAGCCCTGATCCCCCAATGCCATTGTCTTCCCCCCCTTTCCCGCGCCCCCAACTTTGTTTTCGTTTCTCTCTTTCCTGCCAACCTCCCCTTCCCTTTCTTTGTGTTGGGATGACATGTACATCCTTGGGTGTGGTCTGACCCCGCCCAAATGCGTGTACCTCAGCCTGTATCATGTGAGATAAGTGGCTTTTCTTCTATACCGACTGTGCTGGTTATACTTAGCACAGTGGGCTCATGTTGTATTTGCCCTTTTGTGATTGGCTCACTTCACGTAGCATAATTTCCCCAACTCTTTCCATGAGAGGATATGCTTCATGTGATCATCGGTGCTTTTTAGGGATGCGTATGACTCCTTTGTATGTATGTGCCAAGAGTTTTCTAATCTACTGTTCCACTGATGGAAATTTAGGTTGTTTCTAATTCTTGGCAATTGAGAATTGTGCTGCAATAAATGTTGAAGCTCGGAAGAGTGGTCGTGGTCTATTTCTTACCTCTTCTGGGTATATGCCCAGTAGAAGGATTACAGGGTCATAAGGTAACTCAATTTTCTTTTGCTTTAAATGTCGCCAGATGACTTTCCACAGAGGCTGTAGGTATTACGGGACCACCAGCTGTGGAGGAGGGTTCCTGCCTCACATATCCCCTCCGACATTTGTTGCTCTCTGATCTTCTGATTTGAGCTCTCTTCAGGGGTGTTAGATGGTATCTCATAGTTGTTGTAATTTGCATTTCTCTGCTGGCTGATGATCTGCAGCACTTTCTTATCTGGATATTGGCCATTCGGGCTCCTCAGATATCCTCCCTGGTGATACTTCTATTTAGGTCTTTTGCCCATTTCTTTTTTTTTTCTATCCTTGCCCATTTCTTTAGGGGGGTAACTGTTTCCTTCTTTTTGCAGGCCAGGAAGGTATTGTAGATTTTAGTAATAAGCTCTTTGTCTGTTGTGTCCTTGCTAAAAACCGTCTCCCGGTCTGTAGGTTCTCATGTTATTCTCGTTGTGATAATTTGGAAAACTTTCATAGGACCATGTGCTACCTAATGCTTTTGTTATTAGGGAAAACAGTTTTTTAATAATGCCAGCTTATTTTTTAGATTTAATAATCTTAATTTGGTAGAGTATTTCATTTAATGTTATTTATATGTTAAATAACATGGTTATTTTTTTTTCAGGCCAATCTTGAAGCTTCTGATTTGAAGGTTTCTAAACAGAAAGAAGTATTAATGAAAGAATTAGAGAGCTTTATACGTGTAAAGCAAGCATTAGAACATCTACTTACACGGACAGAATCCAAACAAGTAAGGCATCAATACTAAGTACTCATTTATCAGTGGCATTTCTCATTTGAGGATGTTATGAAATTATTGAAATTAAAATTCTGGTATTATAGATTGAAAGTATTTTCTCTGCAAATTATGTTTAAATCCTAACCTCTATGCTTATATGATCACTTTTGAAAAAGCATTTTCTTTGTTTTGCTAATGAGATCATATCGGCGCAGGGTATATTAAGCCTAGTCAGATTGAACATATAAGAGGAGCAGGTGGGCTGAGCTCCAGTGGCGTAACTGGTTGAGTGCGGCACTGTGGCCTGCAGGCTTGGCGCTTCAAATCCAGTGGTGGCCCTCAGGAGTAGCACTGGGTAGCACCCACGACCACCAGAGGCAGTGATGCCCCCCCCCCAAAAAAAAGAGGAGCAGGTGAGGTATAGAGACAGCAGACACAAATGGTGGGGGAATTGTGGTATTCTTGTTGTAGCAACACTAAGACATTTGATATATTTGAAATGGAAATAATTACTTGAATTGTTATTGAAATGACAATGATTAACGACTATTTTACTGTTTCACAAATAGTTGTAAATGAAAACCATTTTAATAGGAAACTAAATGTTATAATTTTCTGTCTCGAAAATTCTCACTGTTATCATGTAAGGATTCTCAAGAGAGACAAGGCCAAACAGATGGAAACAGAACAAGACAGAGACACAGAAAGGGAAAGAAACTTTAAGAGACTGGCTTATATGAAATCTGTAGCTCCTGTCTCAATCTGGACACCCCTACTGTCTCATAAAATTGTAGAAGCCTGGCAAGTCCGAAGTCTTTGGGTCAGGCGGCAAGCTTGTGCGCTGACTCAAACAATGAGGACCGCATAGGCTTGTAAGAGAATGAAGCTGACTAGACCTTAAGAAAACTCCTCTGTCAGCAGAGAACGAATGAAAAATTATTATATTCCATTACATTAAGGAAAAGCCACCATTCTAGTATTTGACCAAACCACTGGGAACGATAGTGCAGCTAAACTGATCGTCCAATTAGGTATCTCCATTATGTTTCACCTAACTGATCCTAATAAAATAAACAATCTTCAATTTCAAGTTCCCTTGTACATTGTCTTGACACATGTGAGAGACCTTCAAAAAGTTCATGGAAAGCTGGAATGGAAAGATAATGAAATTTTTTAGTGAACTCTTTGAAGCCCCATGTATGTATATTCTTGTTTTGTAACAATTTTAATGTTAAACCATTTGTGTACCATACAATTCACACATTTAAAGTATAGCGTGCATTCTTTTTTAGTAGATTCACAGAATTGTGGATCCCTTACCATGATCAAATTCTGAACTTATCACCATCCAGAAAGGAACCCCACAGTTAGCAGTCACATTCTACTATTCTTCCTGCCCCACCCTACAACAAAACAACCTTTTCATGACTTATTGGAGAGAGTACCTCTGCTTCCCTGGAGTTCTGAAACGGTCAATCTTTGCAGGAGCAGACGGCATCATCTTTCTCCCTTAGAACACTGTGTCACTGTGTAGATTTGAACTGTTGACCTATTGGTTGGCATCCCAAACCCTAACCCATTGTACAAGACCTTACTCTAGACAACCACTAATCTACTTTCTGCCTCTATGGACTTTCTTATTCCAAACATACCTTTTAGGAGCCCTGGTGCCATAGTGGTTACACACTGGGCTTCCAACTGCACGGTCAGCAGTTTTGAAGCGCCGCCGGAGAAGACAAGCCTTTCCCATCCTATCATGAGTTCCAGCAGAAACCCACAGGGTCCCTTCTACCCTGTCTTGTGGTGTTGCTATGAAGTGGAATAGGCTAGATGGCAGAGAATGTGAAACATATCATGTGAATGGAATCATTTATATTTTGTGATTTCTTAAAGCTATTTCAAGGTTTCTATGGTATACTGTCATTAAAAACATTTCTAAGAATGTGTAAGTATTTTTCTTCACTACTAATTTTGATATGGGTCAGAACCAACTCAGTGGTACCTAGTAACAATAAAAACAGCAACTAATTTTGGCTTATAGAATGAGGAGTCCTGGTTGTTTCATGGCTGTGAGTTGGTCTGCACGATTGGCCGTTTGCAGCCACTGGTGCATCCACAGGAGAAGACTGGACATTTACTTCCATAAACCGACATAGCCTCAGAGACGACCCACAGCGGGTGCTGTCAGTCAGCTTTGACCCAGTGGCAATGAGTTTCAGTTTTGAGTTGAGATCAAATAAAGATCAGGATTCTTTTTTTCTTTCTGGTAAAATTATGCTTTATTTTTTTTTGTATTTATATATAATTTTATTAGGGGCTCATATAAGAATCCATACATCAGTTGTATCAAGTGCACTTATACATATGTTACCACATCATTTTCAAACATTTTCTTTCTACTTGAGCTCTTGGTATCAACTCCTCTTTTTTCCCCTCCCTCCCCAACCTTTTTACCCTTAATAAATTACATATTATTTTCATATCTTAGTTCACTGTCTCCTTTCACCTCTATGTTTCTGTTGTTTGTCACTGGGGGGGGGGTAATATGCCTATCATTGCGATTGGTTCCCCACCCCCTCCCCCCTAATTCTCCCCACCTTCCCTTGACCTTCAGTATCGCTACTTCTTTTTTTAAAAATCACTTTAATGGGGGCTCATACATTGCTTTTCACAATACATAAATACATATATTGTGCCAAGCACCTTCACATGCCTACTGTTGTCATCATTCTTCAAATACCTGCTTTTCCACTTGAGCCCTTGATACCAGCTTCTCATCTTTCCCCCTCCATCCTCGCTCCCCCCTCCCTTACCAACTCTCACTACTTTATAAATTATCATTGTTCTGTCATATCGTACACTGCCCGCTGTCTCCCCTCGCCCACTCCTTTGATGTCTGTCCACCAGGTAGGAGCTTATGTGTAGATCCTTGTAGTTGGCACCCTCTCTCTACCCCACCTTCCCTCCACCCATCCGGTAACCCCACTCTCACCACTGACCCCGAGGGGTTCATCTGTTCGGGGTTCCCTGTATTTCCACTTCCCAGTGCACCTCCTTCATTCCAGCTGGATTTGTAAGGTAGAGTTGAGACCCTGATAGTTGGGAGGAGGAAGCCTTCCTTCAGGCACTAGAGGAAAGCTGTATGCTTCATCGCTGCACCTTGACTGACCCATCTCCTCCCCGTGACTCCCCTGTAAGGGGTGACCAATTGCCTACAAGTGGGCCTTGGGTCCCCACTCTGGTCTCCCCTCATTCTTAATGATTTGATTCTTGATCTTTGATGCTTGATATCTGTTCCCTTCGACCTCTCGTGATCACCCAGGCTGGTGTGCTTTTTCCATGTGGGCTAGATGGCCACTTGTTCACCTTAAAGCCTTTAAGATTCCAGATGCTTTCACATTTGCTAGCTGTGCACCATCAGAGTCCTCCACTCTGCCTGCCTCTGCTCCCTTTTGACTTCAGCAATCATGTCGGGAAGGTGGGCACCTAATGATATCATTTTTGTTCTTTGATGCCTGATACCTGGTTCTTTCCACACCTCATGGTCGCATAGGAGGGTGTGCTTCTTCTATGGTGGGCTTTATTGTTTCTGGGCTATATAACTGCAGTCTGAGGTTTAATGGAAAATACTATCAGCATTGATTAGAAAGATTTACATTGATTGGAGTTCTACATTGGTATGTTTTCTTTGTGATAATTATTTTGAGTCTTAGGACAAATTAACTTTTGTAAAAATCTCAAGCTCATACAAAATTGTTTAGATTATTCTTTGACTACTCTTTGCTTTTTCCTGTGATGACATTTTTCACAATTATGAAAACTATCTAATACTACATTTTTACATTTAAGAAAACACATACTAATTATAGAAAATTTAGACCTTATGATTGCAACACACCAGGACCCCAGTGCACTGTTTAGAGATTAGAAAATTAACTAATACTAGAAATTGTGAACAAAAGAATATATGAAACATTCATCCAAAAGTTAATCTCATGGTTAATTTTTAAAAAGCAATTTGAAATGCACATAATAGTTTTCCATATTAATTTCTTGAATGATGTTTGCTTCCCTTTCTGCTTTTCTTGGTTAACATAGCAACAGTCTGATTTATACCATCCATTTTTCACAGGTTGGAGGCAGGCTGTCCAGCATGCTATTAGTGAAACTAACTCATAATGAACGTGAAAACTCTGTAAGTCTTCACCCTTTGTGCCTCTTCTCTCAAGCTCTTTTGGGATGCTATGTGAATGTTGCTTGGTTTTAGAAAGCTAAACAATGTTATCCAAGTTGTGATTATAGCTAACATTCACATTTTATTTGCCCAAGAACCTTAAGGAGAGGATACTGGAGAAGGAAGCAAATATCCAAGAAATGTCTAATTTGTTTCAAAATGAACAGGTAAGCACACTGTGAACTTTTGAACTGCAGACCTCATTTTTTCTTAATATTGATCCCCTTCCTGTCTTCTCACCCTCCTTCCTCCATCTGACTCCAGGACACTCAGAAACAAGCACATTGTGTCTTATTGATATCATAGATGGTTTGGATAGTCTACATTTCATGCATCAGATAGAACAATTTTTTAAAAGTTTTTTAGGTAATATGCTGTTTCAGTCAGGATAACTGGCATAAATCCCTTTAAATGAGCAAGTATGTGTGTAACTTTGTGTCATATTTAAATTTTGGGGTAGTTTAGGAATTATTTAAGCCACTAAGGAATTTTGGAGGGCCATATTTTACACGACCATTATAGAAATAATGAGAATTGGAGAATCAATGATTTTTTTAAAAAGTAATAATGGGGAACTATTAAAGAGAGCTGGTGTGGGGATGTGTGAGTGGTGGTGGTAGTATCATTATTTGGGGAAAAAACACTTTAATCAGCCTTTCAGATTAAAAATAGTGTTTTTTCCCTGCTTTTCAGATTGTGGGTAAAAGAGTTAAAAAGTTAATTTTGGAACATATCAGATAACATAAGTATTTTTTCTTCTCTGTTACAGGCAAATACTTTGAAAGCAAACCGTTTTTCACAATCAGTGAAAGTAGTACACGAAAGACTGCAACGTCAAATTATCAAAAAGGGAGCAGAGAATGATAAGTTAAAGGAACATATTAAGGTCATAAATATTTCTCCATTTTTATAATTTATGTGATGAAATTAATATAATACTGTAAAGCTGTTATTTAATCCTGGGATGTGGTGATTTTGAAAATGCTTCAGTTTTAGCAATGTCATGAGTAATACATTTAAAAAATAATTTTATTGGGGACTTCTACAACTCATCATGATCAATACATACATCAGTTGTATGCTGGTCACATTTGTACACTTGTCGCTATCATCATTCCTGAACTATCTTCCTCCTACTTAGGCCCTTGGTATCACCTCCTCATATTTTCCCTCCCTCCCTACTCTCCCTCCCTCATGAACCCTTAATAATTTACAAATTGACATTATTTTGTCATACCATGCACTGTCTGATGTGCCCCTTCACCCACTTCTCTGTTGTCCATACCCCATTGAGGAGGTTACATATAGATCCCTGAAGTCGGTTCCCCCTTTCTATGCCACCCTCCCGGTATCATCACTCCCACCACTGGTCCTGAAGGATCATCTGTCCTGAATTCCGCATGTTTCCATCTTTTGGTCTCGCCGGATTTGTAAGACAGAATTGGGGGAGTAATACATATTTAAGGGAAATTTTAATGTTTAGATTTTGGGTCAAGCAAACTATTTGTGTTCAGACATAAGTTTACGAATTCTCCCTTTATAGTACCACTGCATGAAGGGCTAGTTGCTTTCTACGCCTCCCTCATTTTATAGTTATTATGGACAAATTAAAAATTATGAAAAAAAAAGAGTGACTTTAAAAGACTGAGGCCCTTCTGACTGGCCATCCCCACACAGCAGGAAGAAGCCCTGCTGGGGCTTGCGCCACGCTTGCAGTTGTTGGACTTGCATCGATTGCTGCAGCCACCGTCAGTCCATCTCCTTGCAGGGCTTCCTCTGATTTGGGGACCCTCTACTTTACCAAGCAGAGTGGCCCCTTCAGGGACAGTCTCTTCTGAAAAGGTATCTGAAGTGCATGAGATGAAGCCTCAGTGTCCTCGCGTCTAAAGAGCGTCTGGTGGTATTTCTTCCAAGCCCGATTTGTTTGTTAATACTGACAGTCAATGACACATCACCTGCACCATACTTAATATTTGTAATTCTGTGGTCTTCCTCATTCATGGTCCAGCTTTCATTGAACATAGAAACTTCTGAGTTAGATTTTTGTTTGCTATTTCAATCCAGAATTGTAGCAGAAATCTGCAGCCGATGGCATATATTTTAAGACTATCTCTAGGATGAATTATTACAAAAAACTTTTGCCATCAAGAATCTCTTGAACAGGCCAGTGGTGGGAGTGGGGGAATGTAAAATTGGTCCTTTGTTCCCTTACCCGTTCTTTTAAGCACTTTCCCCCTTAGACTTTCTCTGTTCTTTGATCCTGATGTCTTAGGACCCTGCAGAGGACTTTGCATTGCGCTGTTCTAGCATGGGAAAGGACCTCTGGTGGTGCAGTGGTTATGTCCGTGTTTGAGATTGACGTGATTGTCAGGCCAAGGCCACCAGCAGCTCTGGGGGACAAAGACTGGATTTCCTACTCCTGTAAACAGTTAAGATCTCTGACTCAGTGGCAGTGAGTTTGATTTTGGTTTGGTCGTGATAAATCCAACAGCAATTCATGTGCGTTAACACATCTTCCCAGTTTTCTTTACATGATATTTAACTATGCCTTAAAATAACTGTTGGAAAAATTCTTGAGAATATTTTTTCTTTAACTTAGAATATTATATGAATTTTTAAAGGAAGCTTAATGGAGCTATTTTTCATATCCATAAAAACTGTAGAATGACCACAAGGTTCAAATCACGAGACTTAGTCATGGTATCCACCTAATTCCATGAGTTCAGGTTCTTTTATAAAAATGATATGATTTACCAGGAGCAAGGCTGGGCTTCTTGCTCCCACCAGGGCATTGATGCCACCAAAAAAAAAAAAGATTTATAAATGATTAAATAAAGTCGAAATAGATGACTGATTTTTCTATATGTCTCTGACACGGGCACATTTAGAATGTCTGGCTATAAATAAATGTCAGAATTTAGTTTCTACAATTTGTAATTAGAGGACCAATATGGTGAACTCAGTTTGCAGCATAAATCTGAGTTTGTCACATCTATCCAATGGGTCTTGTAGTGGGTCTTTTCAATATTTAAATCATATGGTAAAATTCTCTGAGAATGGTCCCCCAAAGACAAAGAATACTTTGAGTTTATTTTTTTCTAGATCTCTATAATATAGCAGTAGAGATAGACTATGTTTTGAATATTTTAGGAGACAAATGGTTATTTTTATAATGCGCAACACATTTTTGAAAATACTTATTTGGCAAAAGACTTGAAAGAGGCTATTTATTTCGAACCCATAAAGATAGCGGAGCTGCTTCAACACTGTCAGCGACGGAGTGTAGATTTTCTTAAATCTAGTGAGCAAGTCTAAACTGGAACCATGGCTTAATAAAAAAAACAAAGCATTTTTAATAAATTAAAAACAACAACACTTCATCTTTGGAATTTAAAAGGCTTTTTACTCATAGGGGTGCTGGGTCCACAGAGAGGAGGGAAATTATTTATCTATGTTTGCTTATTGATGGTGTGAGAACGACCCCCTGTGGTCTCTTGCAGGAATAGCACTTGTATTTACCTATGGGTCCTGGTTTCTCTTACACAGGCTTACGTTGCTCTAACTTGCTTTCCCCCAAATACTTCCCAAGATGTCAAGTGGGACTAGTCAGATGTATGCAGACTTCTTTCAGTCTACCTAGTCTTTTTTTTCCAAGAGATCACACTTTAAATCTGAAGATGAACTTCTGTATCTCTGCATTGGAACAGAACTAAGAAGCATATATGAGGGAGCTTCAAACACTTTTTGGAAAAATTCCACTACCTTTTCATTCTATTAGCTCATGACATTTTTGAATTCCTCTCATCTAATTAAGTAGGACCCCCTATTTTTCTTTTTTATAGATCATTTTATTGGGGGCTCATACAACTCTTATCACAATCCATCCATCTATCATTGTGTCAAATATATTTGTACATTGGCTGCCACCATCATTCCCAAGAAATTTTCTTTCTACTTGAGCCCTTGGTATCAGCTCCCCATTTCTTCCCCTTCCCTCCCATACCCACCTTTCCTCATGAACCCTTGATAAGTTCTAAATTATTTTTTTCCATATCTTATACCATCCTCCATCGTCCCTCACCCACTTTTTTGCTTTTCATCCCCCTGGGAGGGGGGGTTCTTGGTTGATCTTGTGCTCAATCCCCTCTTTCTCCTCCTCCCCTCCCCTAAACCTCCTGATATCTCTACTCTCCTTATTGACCCTGAGGGGTTTATCCTACCTGGATTCCCTGTGTTGTAGGCTCTTATCCTTTTACTTTCCTCTTGTCCCACTATCATGTTAAGCCTTGATTTGGCTTATCACCTAGAAAACTAAATCAAAGACATGACTATCCATTAATATCGCCAGACCCAACAGAACAGTATCACCTACAGAGCTGATGGCTACCAATACGCCTGTCTTAACTTTTGTAGCGTTCCAAATTTAATATGTATTAGATAAGAAAGAATATTTTAAAATAGTTCTTTACAAAATATTTTAAAGAGCTCTTCCAAGTATCAAGGCATGGGCCCTAATGACAAGCAAGAGGAAACTTGACAGTAGGTCTGTGTTTATATTGTCTGCATCCTTCATAGCCTATAGGTTCTGGAGAGCCCCCCACCTCCTTTTTTTTGATCATATCTTTCTTAAGCTGTTATCTTTTGGAACTTAGAATCTTAATAAATGTTGGAGCTACCATCTCCTTTGAGCATTACATGTCTAGTGTGTAGGTTGTTTCCAGTTCAGTGAATTTTTTTGGTCTGCAAAAACAAAATCCTCACAACTCAACTAATAAACAGCATCATGATAAACATAGAAAAAAATCAAAGTTATCAAAGATTCCATTTTTTACCGAGATCCACAGTCAACATTCATGAAAGCAGCAGTCAAACACCCACAAGACATTGCATGACACAAATTTACTGCACAAGTTCTCCATAAAGCGTTAAAGAACAAGGTGTCACTCGGAGGACTAGGAGTATCTGTGTCTGACCCATACCATGATATTTTGCTTGCCTCACATGCTTGTAAGACCTGACAATGAGTGAAGAAGACCAGAGAACAAGTGGTACCTTTGAATTATGGTGTTGTTGAAGAATATTGAAATTACCACGGACTATCAAAAGAGCAAACAAATCTACCTTGAAAAAAGTATGGCCATAATGTGTATAGAAGTGGGACTTTGTTTCCTGTATTTTGGTCGCTGTGTCAAGAGAGACCAGTTGCTGGAGAAGGAAAGCATGCTTGGTAAGGTGTGCAAAATTGGAAGAGCGTCTAAGAGAGGGAGTGAAACAATGGATGAAATATGGTAATAGGATCAAATAAAGCAAGAATGTCATAGAGCAACCACTGCTTCATTCTGGTGTATATAGGATTGTTAGGAGTCCGAGTTCACTCTATGACACCTAGCAATAACTTGTAATAATCTAGATGTTAACGCGTATTTTAAAAAAATCACAAAAATTTTAAACTGAGGTGATTTCTACCATAATAACTGATACTAATATTTTCATTAAGCTTTAGTTTTATGAGTAGCCCTGTGTATGTTAAGTTTGCATTCTCTAATTTTATAAATATGTACTGGTGAAATTTTTTACTGTTTTGCTTTTTATCAACCTGATTACTAATTGTTTTGATAAAATCTATGTGGATGAATTTTTCATGTTTTTATAATGTTGACATGAGTAATGTAGACACAGGAGCCCTGTGACATGTGGGTTCGGCCTTGAACTGATAACTACAAGGTTGATCGTTGAAACCCAGCAGCTGCTGTGGGCTGAGGAGGCTGTATGGTCTGCTTCTGTACAGATTTAGTGTCTCTGTAGGTTTTCTGTAAATCAGAGACAACTCAACAGCAGTGGGTTTTGTTCAGTTTAGAATTTCCATAAATATTAAGAGTCCTAACATTATTTAATTTTGCTTTTATTTTAGCACTTGGAAAGTAGGATAACTGAATGGAATATGCAAATGAGAAAGAATAAGCATGAGGCTGTATTGATCAAAGAGTCAAGTAAACAAAAAGTTATAGCTCTAAAGAAGGCATCTAAAGCTTACAAACAAAGACTGGACCATTTTACAGGGAAGACTGAAACCCTGACTACTCAAATTAGAGACCAGGCAAGTGTAGAAATTCTTTTTTTGAAAATCTGTCTCGTTTTTCTAGTTGCATACTTGTTTTATATAGTTAATGTCAATTATATAGTTCATGTCATAAGACGCCTTGGTGGTGTAGTGGTTGTGCATTGTGCTGATCTTCCTGGTCGGTCTCCAGTTTGAAACCACCAGCAGCTTCAAGGGAAGCAGACTGGGCTAGCTACTCCTGGAAACAGTTAAGAGTCTTGGAAACCCACGAGGCAGAGGTTGGGAGTGGGATGGAGGGTGGAAAGGCTAGTGGTGGAGGGGGATGCTGAGTCAGCATTGACTCCATGGCAGTGAGTTTGGTTTTTTGGAATGTCATAATGCTTAAAACGATAGCATGGTCTGTGAGTCTTGGATGGGCATGACAGTGAGTGGTTCACCCCAGTTCCAGAAGTAGAAAGGGGCATGGACAGCTCCTGTCCACATTGGTAAAGGGCTCATGAGGGAGGTCTACCTGGCCTCCACTGTCTAGGGAACTTCTTTGAAAGGCTGGTGATTCCTCTGATCCCTCTTGGGATCCATGCTTTAATATTAAAGGAATGATGCCCTTAGTGTTCAGAGGTTCAAAGATACCAGATTTCTGTGTTAAATTATATCAGCATTTCCTCTGGAATGCTACTTATAGGAGATAATTAAGTTACGTCCCAAGCACACACAAAAGTCTTCAGTGGCCATATGAGGGTAATATTTCACACCAGTTGCCCTTAGGGAATGTAGTGTGTATTATCATACTAAAGGTCCTGAGAAGGCCTACTGTATTCAGTGTAATTAACTTTATTGAGCTCAGTTTCCCACACTTATTTAATGACAGAACTCTGCTTTAACTCACAGAGCAATTTTTGGAACTGGTTCTGAGGAACACTAGTTTGAGAAATGCTGATTTATGTTACGAGCCCATATGCCTTTATTCAGCGATTTACTTCATTTAATCTCTGTAATGCATTTAAACCCATATTCTGACGTAAGGACACCATGTGAAAGATATCTTGGAGTGTAGTACAAAGTTGAAAAATGGCCTTAGATTTTTGTTGTTGATGATGAGTTGTGTTTATTCAATTAACAGTTATTGAATTATTTACTCTTTTAAAAGTCTCATTGGTATCCCACCTCTCAAAAACTTATGTTAAAGCTTATAGAATTATAAGAGAGTTTTAGAATGAAAACAGATTTGTACAAAAGCTTGTGTAAACAAAACAACTGAATATTTTATAATCTAAAGTGTTAATCTTTTAAAGGATTTATTTAACCTACATTCAGCAGAATTCAACTATATGACATAAATAAGACTATTATTAAAAGGTATGGAGATAAGCATTTATTGGTATTTATTAGGCACACTCAACAGGAGGTCATCTGTCTTCTGATGCATATGTGTTTTTTGGCGTCTTTTGTTTGGAAGTCAAAATCAAAAGCCCAGTAAACTACAAAGGAAATAATATTAAGTAGTTGTGGAGCCTTATTCAAAAATGGTTCATTCATTTTAACATCAACATTCGTTAAAATGTTCAGTTGCTACAAAACTCAAAATCATAGAAGAGAGCCGGCTAACTGGTCAGATAGAGACTTGTGGGACCCCAGACTGTGGCCCTCAGTCACCCTTCCGGTTTGGAACTGAACTCACTGTGATGGCTCAATTTTCCCTCAAACAATAGACAAGTCGATTTATAAGAGAAATAGTAACACTGTTGTCAAACCTAAGCTAATCCACCATTTGAGAACCATTTAAGGGCAGCATTTACTCAAGGACAAAGTAGCTCTAAAGAAGGTTCAGGAAAGTTCAGAAGGATGAGGAAAGGACAGACACAGGATATGGGAAATATGTGATGTTGCATTGAGTGGATTGCAATGAATGAGACGAAACAAAATGCGTGGGCATCACTGACTGTAAAACTGATGATCTGCCCAGTGAGCCATCACCCAACTCACACTAGAAAGTTAAAAACACTGCTAGATTGCAAGTGCCACTCTAGAATTTAACAGTAAAGTGATAGCAAATTTCTATTAGTATTTATTGCCAAATCTTTTTACTTTTAGTGTAGTATATGGCATTTTTGTCTCATAATAAAAACCACATACTTTGTAGAATGGGTTTTCCTTGCTTATAGTATTTTGTTGTTCAGGGTCACGAACAAAAGAGAAATGTGAAGTTGCAAGATGAGCATTTTGTGTATTTTTTAGGAAGCCAAGTTGTCTGAAATAATTACAGCTTTCAATGCCTGGAAAAGTCATTACGAGAAAATAATAATAGAAAAAACTGAGTTGGAGGTTCAGATTGAGACGCTGAAGAAGTAAGTGGGAATAAAAACTTTAGAATCTCTGTGTTTATAGATCTTTGATGGATTTTGTTCTTCTGGGTTGCATGTGGTCAAGAAGCTGTCTATATGATTTATTTTTCTTTTCTTTTTTTAAATAAATTTTTAGTCTTTCCATTGGGGGCCCACACAACTTATCTAGATAGGCCTGGAGAGACCAAAATATGTACAAAAAACACATGCATTCTAAGATGAAGCAACCAAAGAAACTAAGATGATGATAACAAAGGAAACCCACATGTCCAATATATATTGTAAAAAAATATATATATATATAATATATATGTAAAAAATAGTAAAATAAAAACCTGTAAATAGTTCAGGGTCTGTTCGTTGTCCTCCAAGAGTGCCCGCTGGTGGAGTAGGGTGGGTTCCACCCCGGTCCCTTGGCACTCTATCTGGAACTCCATGCTCTGTTGTAAATCCTTAGTTCTTTGCTGTGGTGTGGTTGGGTCACCGATCCCGTTTCTTCCCTGTTGTTCTTGCAGAGCTTTGGGTCAGAGAGGGAAGCCATATTTCATGATGGGGCCGGCCATATAATCCTCTCTGTGCATCGGCTGTTCTGAGGAGGTATATTGTCCTGAAGGCCCAGTGGGCCAGGATGCACTTCATTCTCTCTTCCTCCCCCTTCCTTTGTGCTCTGATTAGGCATATCTCACTCCCCAAGCTGCAGCTTCAGTGTTGGTCTCCAAAGCACACTCTCCTGGGGGAGGGCGGCTGCCCCCGTAGTTGGAGTTGAGCATTCACACCCCTCTGCTGGTTCCCTGCGCCATGCTGTCACACTGCATTCACATCCTGGAACACTGGGTTTAAATTTGATCCCTCTTTCCCTGTGGAGCCATAAACAATGCGCTCCCCTTGGGTGGGTTAGTACCCCATTCTGTTTTCTAATGATAGAAACCCTTCTCGTTCTACTTCATTTAAAAAAAACCCCACTTACCCATTAAAAGTGCCTTGCTGCTCATATTTTGAAGTTTTAGATTAGATGAGTCGGTGGTATTTTTGTGTATGTCATGAACAGGCTGAGCCCTGGTGGTGTAGTGGTTGAGTGCGGGACTGCAACCCATTGACTTCCTTCTCCGGGAGCAGGACTGGGTAGCTCCCACAACCACCAGAAGGCAGTGGTGCCCCCCCCACCCCCCAAAAAAAACAGCAAAACAAAACAAAAAAGAATGAACAATAAGTGAATATGTATTTTAAAAGGTTGTGCTATAATATGTAAGTACTATAAAAATTCTAGCAATCATCATTCATTAATAAAATGCCATAAAAAGAAAATGGCATAGTGAAAAAATATATATATATTTTCAAAGTTTATATCTAATAAACTCAAAGTGGTGAGCTTTGAATATTTGCTCTTTAAACATGTTATTCCTTGAATGCTCTTCATTTTCATTATCCAGAAGTAGCACATATAATTTTCTTTCAAAGATTCATTTATTATTGCCACTCTTGGCCCTCTTATTTGCTCTGAAACTGGTGTATGTGTGTGAATGAATGTGTGAGTGAGAGATAGACTGGCCTTCACAGAAACCTGCAGGTCGTTCCGACGTGTATGTAGTCCGGGAGAGAATGGTTTCTCGTTTATTCTCGGTTTCATCAGTGAGCAGTTGTTTCAAATCACAGGGAACACCCGTTTGCTCAAACTGCTTTTGGACTTGTCAGGCATTCTTATAACATGGACAATGGAAATGAAGAAAAGGAAATGGAGGCGAGAGAGGAAAGCCATTTTGATTGGTTCGGTTGGCACTTCATGGTTTCTCATTCGGTGATGTCCTCTTTCTGTTGCCCTTGTTCTGGAGGGGCCCCAGTGATGCAGTGATGCTAACCCGTGGGTCGGTGGTTCAGAGGAAACCCATTGCTCCACAGGACAGAGATGTGAGAGCTTGCTTCTGGGAAGAGTTAAGGCCTAGGAAACTCCACAGGGCAGTTCCCCTCCCTCCAGTAGGGTTGCTGGGAGTTGGATCAGCTTGACAGTAATGGTGCATGGTAATGGTGCCCTTGTTTGAAAAATCCAAGGAAGTTTTTGGCATGATTTCTGTTTTAAATAGTGTACCCGATTGAAATAATTTCAGTTAAAATGTACTATTTCAATGAAAAATTTCATGACTTTTGTTAAATGGACCGTTCATCTTAAAAAGGCAAATCACTAACCTTTTGGAAGACCTGAAGAAAATGGAGAATCATGGAAAAAATGCACGTGAAGAACTTCTGGTAAAACTTCACTCCATTCAATGTGACCAAGAAACTCTTGATATGGAGAATACAGAACTAAAGGTACGATACGAGGGTAATGTCAACTTAATGTGCTTAGGTCGAAGTAGCTTAAAGCAATTGAATATGTTTAGAATAGTGCTTTTCTATTATTTTGTCATTTATGCTTCTAAGATAACTAAAATATCCTTATAATAACTTTCTCAAACTACCTATATATCTATTTCGAAACACAAGTATTTTATACATGTATGTATATAAGAGCAAGTGAAAATGATTCCTATGAAGTCATAGAAACTTCATGAAACAAAAATAACAACATGTGAGACCTTTGTTTCCTCACCCGTCCTTCACTGAGGTGTATATGCTTCTGTAGGCCATTTTCTTCCCCCTGTGACATCTCCCCAGGGGAGTTCTGTGCTCTTCTATTGATGCCACATCAAAGTAGCAGTGTTGCTGTTCTCCAGGGTCTTACATCTTGCTCCTTTCAAGGGTCTTTGAGTTTAGGAAACAAAAAGGATTCTGGAAGGGAAGGAACAGAGCTGTAAGGTGGTGGATAAGTCACCCAAGGACATTCTTGTAGCCCTTGCTACCCTCTAAGAGTGAACAATTATCAAGATGAACAGAGAACAAAATTTTTTTTCAGCACATCTTTTTTTCACCAATGCTGTTTTCATTTTTCTTGAAACCTCTTTCTAATAAGCCCCAATGACCATCTTTGAGACTTTGAAAGAAAGTCATATCAAGGATCCCATTGGAATCCTAAAAAAAAAAATCACTTTCTTTGCTGACCTCTCTGGCTTGAATTTAATGACCCAGCAGATCCTTGTGGAAGGCTTGGTGTAAATTGGATCTTCATTGGAAGGTACTCAAAGGAGAAAAAGACCAGGGGATTAGTGAGAGAACTTTTCCACAGTCATTCATTGACAAGACATTTGAAGCGTGTTTTATTTGGAATAAACCCATACATCTGTGAATTAGAACCTTTGTAGAAATGAATATTTTTTCTATTTTTCTCCTTGCATTTATTTTTCAGTATTTGTGATTGATATAGAGATGTGTTAGAAATGGTTTTCAACAGTACCAAATAAGTTTTATGAAGTTAAAAAACTCCTTGTACCAACATCTATCATAAACTATTTACTATTCAATTTTAGCATTTAAGTGAATCATCTAAAATTATGCTAACTATAATGTATAAGATTATTTCTAGGTGTCATGGTTACGATAGAATACAACCTCCAGCCTGGTCTGTTTGAAACCAGAAAGTATGTTCTTGGCAGCTTGATCACCAGAAAGAATTTTCCAACTGAGTCAAAACCAGGGGCTGATTAGTTTGCATGTGTAACAGAGAAGGCATGGGAAAGAAGCTTTTACTTTCTGAGAAAAAAAGATATTTGGGTTTTCAGTCGACCAGAAACCTATATAACTACATGAAACTTGACTAAAGATGATGGTAACATTTTTTGGTTTCACAGTGGTAGTTATAGGGAATATAAAATAGAGACAGAAAAGAATCTTTTTAAACAAAAAATAAAATTTGTGTACCTAGTATTAGCAACATGGACTTCATTTTGAAAAACTTGTAATATCAGTGTCTGACACTGTTTTCTTCTCTTTTGACTGTTCTTATCCCTGCATTTAGACTGAGCTTTAAAAATGTGCATTCTGGGTACTAAGAAGGTTTAGTTAGATACTTCATGTGGTATTTGAGAGAAAAGTTATGTTTAATATAAAAAAGTAGGAGTACCTCATTTCAATAGGTTAAATTTAGTTTTGCATTAAAATTAATTTAGTTTTTCTCGTTTTAAACTTTTTTTTCTGTACATCTGGAAAGTTCAGTGTACCAGATGAAAAATTTTCTTCATGTAGGTTTGGGCGTCTTTCCCCAGGGGCCAACCTTTTTTCTGTCCTTGGGGAAGCCTGCTCCTGTAAAAGGGTGTAGCCTTGGGAATCCTATGAATTAATCCTTTTGTACTCCAAGTTCATTATGTGACAAAATCGACTTGACAGAGAGCTGTGGGTTTGGTTCTTTGGAATTATCTTTGTAGGCGGTGCACATTGCACAGTAATTAAGGGATGGTTAATCTATATGTCAGAAAGGCCACAGATTACCCAGTCCCCAAAGACCCTTTCCTACTCTTGGCTTGTAAAATTGGCAACTCTTCTTACCATGATTTCTTTTATATCAGTGGGCAAGGCCTGTGATTCATCATCTTAAATTCATTGTCTTGTAAATGGAGAGACTCAAATCAGTTTGAAGTGGAGGCCTGCTAGTCACAAGGTCAGCAGTTTGAAACCATCAGCTGCTCTATGGAACGAAGAGGAGGCTTTCAGCTTCTGTAAAAAATGACAGTATCAGAAACCCACAGAGTCAGTTCTACCCTGTCCTTTAGGGCAGTCTGAGTTGAATCAACTTGATCGCTGTGAGTTTATGTTTTGTTATTGTCGATGGCCATTTAGGAATGAGTGGAGTGTTCCTAAGTGGTCACTGGCAAAGCGTGGCCAGAAGCAACAAGTCTTACTTTTCTTGCCTTTAGCTTGTTTAGTAATACAACTCATATGTTGTGTTAGTACTACAACTCCTAATTTGCTCATATGTTGTCAGGAAAGACACAGTTGCAATCTGCCTTAATTAAAATGTTAACAGTCTTGCGTTTAGAATTCAATTACATTCAGAGAATGTTTTAAGTCTCTCATCTTTCCAAGGAGCTCCCATGCTGCAGTAGTTCAGTGTTGGGCTGCCAACCACAGGGCGGGAGTGTGAAATCACTTGCTGCTCGCCCCCCAGGAGAGAGGCGAGGTTTTCTACTCTAATAGAGTGGCCATTTTGGAAACCACACGGGCAGCTCTGCCGTGTGCATCAGAAGTGACTCGATGGCAGTGAGTGTCATTGAAATCTTTTTAAGCAATAGGACATTTTTTTTGTTTTCTTTATAAAAAAAATAACATTTTCAATGGGCAGGAGTCCTCCTGTGTCTTCATGTCCATTATGCAGACTTTTGAAGGAAGACGATATACTCCTTAAGGCAAATGTGGAAACTATCAAATGGAAACTAAAGGAAAGGACAAAATAACCTCTGACCCCGACATCTACCACAGATGGCCACATTTTGTAATATTTCTGGGTTTTTGTGTGCATAATTATAATTAAACTGTGAATACCTCTTGATTTGTTGGTTTAGCATAAAACTATATTGGGGGATATGAATATATAATATAAGCTGTTAACATCTCCTTATCGAAGTATTAGGTAATTAACTATTCCTTCTTTGTTATGCATTTAATATTATTTTGGGGTTTTTTTACATTGATAAATGATCTTAAGACCTTTTTGCACATACAAATTTTCATTTCCAAGAAGTGTTTTTGTTTTTGAGTGCTCCCATCTTTTCTAGTGGCTGAAGATCCTGATATTGATGTTTTATTTTTCACATTTGTACACTGTCTTCACATGTCTGGTGACATTTAAAAATATACCAATGAGATGATAAAAACTTAGATGAGAACTCTGGATATATGACTGATTCTTATCACTCAATGGGTTTAAATAAGGTGCGGAGGACCTAGGAGTGCCTCTGGTGAGCCCTGGAAATGGCAAGGTCTCAGTTCTGGGTCACCAGTGATAGCCTTTTGTCCTAACTCTCCGCAGGTATTTAAACCAACTTTTTAAATAAAGAAGACCATTCCTTGTTTGTGTTATAAGGAAGGTAAACTCTTAGGTTCCAGGTGTTCTACCTTGAATATGCCAAGGGAGAGTTGAGATGCAGGGCAGGAGCCAGGCGCAGGGGGCAGGGGGTGTTGGGACTGTGGAGGACTGCTTTTCTGCTTCCAGACATAAGATGTATTTTTTTAAACCCTGGGTCACACTCTTGCCTTCTTTTAATTTGAGCTTAAAGTATTGTAGTGTTTAGGGATGACTTCGTGGATAAGAATCAACATGAATCTCATCCTCAATATGTGGCCCTTCACCCAGTTCCTCGCAGGCATTTCTGTCACTGGTCACCTGCACAACATTCCATTCCTATGACCCTGGAGACAGATGCCAGGGCGGACTTTACAGTTCAAGGATATAGTCCTTTAACTGCCAGCCATAAGTCTGGGGACTCATACCAACACTGCCTTCACTTTCACGTGTTGACTTCCTCTTCTCCTTTAATTCACTGGAATGACTCGCCAGACCCTTGAAGAAGTCTATACTTAACTATTTTAGCTTGATCATAGAAAAAAAATCAAATTATCATAAAGACACACATGGGTGGAGTCCAAAAGGGTTCTCAAAAGGAGCGTGCACATCCCAACAGCCTTCCTTCACCAGCCAAAAAGCTATCTGAGCTTTCCCCTTCTGGGCTTTTATTGCGTGGCCCTTTATGATGGGCTAACTCATGCCTCCAAGCTAGTTGATATCAGCCTCTGGTTTGGCCCACTCCTAGTTACTAGTCCCAACCCTCAAGTGTGCCTTTAAAAGCCCAGACCAAGTCACCTCAATTACTTAAGACTTTCTTTGGGAAACAAGGGCAAAGTCCCTTTACTTGGGGAAAGTTAAGTGCTCTCTGCCCCCAAGGTCAGATCACCTTCTTCTCTAGCTGCAGCCACTTCCTGCCTCATTCATCCGCTGTCGTCTTCCAGAAACACTAAAAATTGTCTGTTCCCTGATGGCCTGTGGTCTGTTTCCTTTTCTGTGTAGGCTTATAAACATTTTTATTCCTTTATTAGGTTGGTCTTGGGAGGGAAGGAAGATAAAAAGATCTGGTGAGACTCCACGCAGAAACCTCTTTAATTTTATTTAAACCTTGTAATTTTTCTCTGGTGAAGTACAGGACTAACTCTTTCCCTGTCATGCACTTTAATTTATTCTCTATATGCTTAATTTACAAAAAAATTTTTACTGTAATTTCTTACTTATGTAAAGTGGCTCCTGCGATTAGCTGTCCTTCCTCCATCCTCTATACGGAGAGCCAGAGATTGTGCCTTACCTTCTCTCTCACATTTCAGACGGTGCTTGAAATGACTAGAGAAGAACACCAATAATAGTTGGTTGATTGTTAGGAAGTTACTGATTGATTACCTTTTGCATAAGAAGCACTTTGGTAAGTGCTGTACATTGCTATTTTTTTATGTCAGGTAGTATGAGAAACCCGAATAGCCACCTGAAAGCAAGTCCTGGCATCGACCCTGACTCAGACTGACCCTGGAGAGCAGGCCAGAATTGTTTCAAAGGTTTTCCAAAGCTATAAATTCATGCAGGAGCAGAAAGAGCCATCTTTCCCCCATGGAATGTCTGATGGACTTGAACTGCAGGCCTTGTAGTTAAGAGTCCAGTTCTTCACTGAGTGTGCCTCCGAGTCTCTCAGATAAGCGACTTTCTGTTACATAAGATATGTCCAGAGTGGGAAGTTCAAAGGGGGTGTGATAAAAGAGAACTCAGCCTCTTTTTACCCTTCCTACTTCCACACCTAATAGGTCACCCTTATCCTCCTAATCTGACTGCTGGAGCCCCAGCTATCAGACCCAAGCTGCATATGATGTAAGAGGTGCATAATAATCTCTTTCTCTCTCTTTTAACATAACTTTCCTTTTAAGGGGACTTCCAGAAAATCCCATATGACTTGTTTTTTAACCACGTGACCCCTCATAACTAACTACATGGGTACTAGAGAATGTAGATTTTACCCTTCAGAAATATGCACACTTTCCCATAGTTGCTTCGTGTTTTCTGCCATCTGTTCACATAGCTTTCATTTCCTTACATTTTGGAATGCTATTTTCCTACGTCCTACTGTTCTTTAAAGTTCAGCTCAAGTGCTGCTTCCTCCCCAAATCTCCTCAATGAATCTACCCTAGAAACCTTCATCTTTGCATGTGCAGGTTCCCCAGAGATGGTGTTACCTATAGTCAACTCTCACGAGTATTTGTTGAATGATGCTTAGAATGTTTTACTTAGGAAGAGGAAGAAATTTTATTTATTCTGAGTATTCTGAGTATTTTCTAAATTTCCTTGATGTACATGAATGCGCTCATTACTTATAAATCTACTCTTTAATCTTGTTAGTAGAATAAATTTTAAATTAATGCACTGTAAAAATCACTTGCTTTAAAGGTTGTATCTTGGATATCCGTTAATTATTCAGAATATGCATTTTAATGGGTTCTATAGATTTCTGATAAAGAAAAATACATGAGTTTGAAATATATTTATGATATAAAATTGCCTAATCAGGTGTTGAGCCCCGGTGGCGTAGTGGTTGTGCGCGGGACTGCGGCCCACTGGGTTGGAGTTTCACATCCAGCACCAAGGCTGGGCCTGCTACTCCCACCACCAGAGGGCAGTGAGGCCCCCCCCCAAAAAAAAATTGCCTAATCATTTATATTTTGTTGCTGTTAGTTACTTTAGAATAGTTTCAAGTTTCAAATGAAAAAGTTGTTTTATTGATAAAAATATTCTCTCAGTCCTGCTTCTAAGGCCCAGCAAACTCCTCTGTTATAAATGACATGTTAAATGTTAAAACTTTAACATAATAGTGCGGTAAAGACACTAGATGGTGCCCAATTATCAGAAAGAATAGTGTCTGGGGTCTTAAGAGGTTCCTCGTCACCTAAGCAACCATCTGAATGAGGAGTCAAACTAAGGCCACATGGAGAAGGCCACCCAGCCAGTATGATCCCAGGATTGTAAATAATGTAATCCAAATCCAAAGGAGGAAATGGTCCCGAGCTAAATTGTGAATGCCTTGTTTAGGAAGACTATGGTTGATGATGGAAGCCCCAAATCTTTTTTCAGGTTCCTTACACAGGTCTAGCCTCTGGGAAATCGAGTCTGATCATGGTCAAGAGATGCAAATAGCCTTCTTGTCAAACAGAAAGCATTGTAGAGATGACTATAATAGATATAGTTAAAGTGTATCATCATACGATCTCCCATTTGACCTATTGAAAAGTTGTCTCCGTTTCAATTTAAATTGTCTCAAGCTTTTGGTGAATCCCCTCTAACCATGGACTGGGATGTGAATACCCGTGCTGTCCTGCAGAGTGCCTTAGAAAGTGATTGTTGTCAAGGCAATTAGGTTAAAAGTGAACACTGTATCCTTCGATCTTCCTTTTGACCCATTTTAAAGTTTTTCTAGTTTTTAATATTGTCTGCTTTCTTTACAATTGACGTTTTTCTTTATATGATTTTGTTAGCTTTTTGTTTCGTTGTTTTTGGATATTTTTCAGGATGACTGAATCTATAAGCACAGTCACTGGATTAGTGATTTTTGAGGGTGTGGGAAGCTAAAAACAATGAAGACAAGAAAGAAGAAAATGCTCTAAAATTGGTGGTAGTAATGATTGTTCAACTTTTCTTGATATGACTGAAATATTGGACTATATGATATGTAGATTATGTGCAAATAAGATTGTTTAAAAGACAAACAGGCAAACATATTTATATAATATTTATATAACTTGGTTTATATATTTATATAATATATATCTTTATATAACTAATATTTATATAAGCCTAATATTTATATAACTTGGTTTATTTTTGCCATTATAAAAATATGGATAATTTTCTTTAATTCTTTGGAGTCTCTGCTTTCCTGGAATAAATTTCTAGAAGCAGAATTGTATGATCACCAGGAGACCCAATTGTAATGTTTCTGCTATATAATACAAAGTTGCTCATCATAAATACTCAGGGGTGCTTCACAAACAGCATACTTCTTTCAAAGCTATGTATTTCAATTTTTTTTTTTTTTACAAAGCATCCTTATCACCATCAGAGTACTCTCCATTATACAATACATTTGTCAAATCTGCTGTTCCATTCTTGGAAATATTTTTCAAACGCATCTATTTGGAATGCAGACAGCACCGCCCTCATTTTTTCTTCACCTCTTCTAGGTGGTCAAATTGCGGTACTTTTATGCCCCTCTGCATTTGCGGAAACAAAGTCGCATGAAGGGAGGTCAAGTGAGTAAGCTGCATGGGGCGAGAGAGGCATGCTGTTTTGTTTTGGTTTGTTTTTTTGCCCAAAGCAGGCTCACTAAGATGGCTGCTGAACAGGTGAATTTGTCAGTTGGCAAAGCCAGCCCCCCTCTGTCTCAAGTCAGGCCTTATTTGTCACACAGTTATGCAGTCTTTTCAGAATCTCTAAATATAAAGCTAAATTAACAGTCTGATCTGGTGGAATGAACTCCAAATGCACGACATTTTCATCCTTTGGGGAAGTTGATGGGTGTCCAGGACAGATTTTGTCATCAATGAACATTTCGCCTATTGAAACAAGAAAACCACTCACACACTTGAGTTTTCCCCTAGCACTGTCCTTTGAAGCTGTGTTTGACATCACAGCAGTTTCTGCGCCATTTTTCCTAAGCAGGAAACACAATTTCACAGCTGCATGCTCTCTTAAATTGGCCATTACCAACCCCCCCCCCCCAAAAAAAAGGTTCAAGTAAAACTGATTTTATTAGAAAGCTAACTGTAACCCGAAAGGACTTTCCCAGGTGTGATAGTTACATAATCAGTTGTCAATTTGAGAGACTTAAGAGTAGAGGGGTGGAGTCTAGCCTGTCAGTCATGTCGATGACCTCATTTGAAGGTGCTAAGGAGATAAAATAGCTCTCTGGAGCCCAGACACACAAACGCTCCCTGTGAGACATTCCTTCTGAAAGGACATGTGGAGTTATGCTAGAGCCCTGGTGTTGAAGGAGCCACGTGGAGACCCCTGCCAGCATTGCGATGTCTCCACCACCACTGGGTCCTCAAGACTTTCCACCTACTGGCCTGTGTTCTTCATGCATTCGGCATCATTGCATGTGTTGCATGAGTCTGAAGGGAAATTTATAGACTGGTGTTAGACATATGGGGTAATATCAGACTTATAAACTTGATCTGGACTGGGCTGGGATGTTTTCTCAACATATGAGTGTCTTATGAATTTGTCTCTCTAGTCAACTCAGACTAACACAATAGGCGATGCCACTCAGCTAGTTGCTTGATGCTCGCCTGGCAGGAAAATTGCTAGACATAAACATACTTTATCTAGTAAATTGTATTAATTTAAAAATAAACCTAGGTTACCTGATATTTCACATTTACAAATACAATAAAGAAATATGACAATTTTTTCCATTCATAAAATGCACTTGGTAGCAACAAGGGCTAAGATGTGAGACAAGGGTAACACTTGCTCCTGTGGTTAAGGTTCTGTGTCAGCAAGATGCGGCCATGATGCTCAGTGGTTGGTTTTACTGTGGCAGTCAAGTGATGATGTAATCACCTTCCATTTTGTAATCTGAAGTGGTCATCTCCATTTATGCAGAACAACAGTTGTCTCAAAGCAACCTAGTGTTTAGAATCTAACCATGTTGATAAGCGAGGAGAGAATGTATAGATTAAGTATATTAGTGTTTTGCCATAGGTTGCTAATACCTGCTTCTAAAAATTTTTTTGGGAGAAATTGTGATATGAGTAGGCTTTGAAAAATTTGTGGAGACATGAAAGAAAAGATAATGAAAAAATTTTCTTGAAAATTTTGAAGCCCCTTCATATATGGAAGACTTTATTTTTTTCCTGCCAGGAGTCTTTTCTATATCTCGAAGTCTTGCAAAGGCACTGACTACCTTTGATCAGATTATCCTTTTAAGAATGTTTGTATAAGAAGCAGCTTTTAAAATAACGGTAATGTCTTCCTCTATTGTAAAGTCCTTAAAACCCCAATTCACTGACATGGAGCCAATTCTGACTTATAGCCACCCTATCAGAGTAGAACTGCCCCATGTGAGTTTCAGAGGCTGTAAACTTTATGGAGCAGAAAGCCTCATCTTTCTCCTGGGAGCGGCTGTGGAGTTGGAACTGCTGACCTTGAAGTTAGCTGCCAACGCAGCAAAGCCCACACCAACAAGGCTTCTATTGGTTCCCAAGACTTGGACTGCTTTCCTGAGATGCACTGCATCAGTAGGTGTTATCTCGCCCTCTTCCTATTGACCTGTTGGGACTGGTGCTCAGGAAACAGAAAAATAATGATAGTCTAGCTACTGCCATGGCTGTGTCAGAGACCTCTGTTTTGCCCTAGGAATCTTCTGCTAGCATTCGTGAAATTATGCCAGCCAGGCTAACCTCTTGGGAGTAAAATACAATCCCAGATTCTTACAGATCTTAAAAACTTCATTTCATTTCATTTCATGCTATTTAGAATTTGGGGCCTCTTAAAATGAACATTTACCTGGATCTTCTTTGAAAACATTTAAAGTTTTATTTCTTTTACATTTAACTCTTTAATTCACTTTATTCATTGTGTGTATATGTTTGTGTATTTGGGGTTGAGGCAGGTAGGTAACTGAACACTAAAAATGAATGAAGAATTCAGCAAGTTCTCTATGTTTTTTCCTCATGGGCATACTACCATAAACTCCCACAATGCTTTACTGTGGGCAGGAAGTATCCTCATCCCCTGTGACTTTTTAGTATCCCCCATCCTAGACAGAGTCTGTCCATTGGACTGTCTTTATGGGGCCATGACACCTTTCCAAGCCTTCAGATGCTTGGCCCCCTGAACTACACAGCCAGTTTGCTCGGCCTTCAAAACACGGTCTCATTTTAGTTTTGATCTGTGCTGTTTGTTCAGGTCCAAAAATGACTACCTTGAACCAGTGCTTCAGCTGCTGCCTGGTATGTTCTCCCAGTCTCTGGTGTGCTCCCATGCCTCCTCTTCTCTGCGTGTGGATTCACCCCATCTCCATCCCTCAGTTGCCATTTGTGTTTGGTGCTCTCCAGCTGGCCTCCTTTGTCTTTACTGCTCAGTGGGTGAGGTGCTGGTGTACAGGGGGCCCTGCCACTCACCTTGTCACCTTGTTTCCCCCTCCTGCATAAATCTTCCTGAAGTGATCCCTTAGTATTGCTCACAAACTTTTGAATCCTCCCATTGTAGATGATAATCGTATGTTGTCAAAAATAATTATCAATTGTTGATAAATGTGTTCTTTTTTATAATCCCGTATCACCAGAGTATGACTGTATTTCAGTAACTTATAAAACCTGTTTTCCTGTTATTTGCTAGATTACACTTGCTGCTTTGAAGGAAAATGTTGCTTCTGTTGAAAATGAACTTTCAGAATTGCAAAAAGTAGAAAACCAACAGAAAACCCTCTCTGAAGTCTATAAAACTCAGGTGATGTCTGCATTTCTTTTATCCTGGGAGACAGTTTAAGTATGTCATTGGTTTACATCTGAAATTGAGCAAGGTGACAGATTATGTAAGATGTCCAATATTTTATAAACTCAAAACTTTTATGAACAGACAATTCTGGATTCAAATTCTGTGTAAATACTGGGTATTTCTAAAAGTAAATTCAGACTCATTACACAAACTTTGATATATATACTCTGTTGTTCTTGGATACATTTATATGTCTTACATTTTTAATTACAATGATTTAAAATTATGATTCCCTTCCAATGAATGCAGTGATTTATAACTTAGATTTTTTTCACATGAAAGAAATGAACATACATCATTATTATGTGCTAGAGCATGCGTTCAATAGTAATTCATAGAAAACCTTTGTTTTAGAAATGCAATACAGGAAATCGCAGGGTTACAAACTTGGGACTTACTGATAACTCCTAATTGCCTTGTAATATTATATAAACAGCCCTCGTTACTAAGTGATTTAATAAAAAACCCTCACAAAAGATTCATCCCAATTACCTTCACTTGCTGCACATGTGGCTTTTAATAAAGTAACTGACAAGGCTTTTCTCTCACTAAAACTCCATTCAAAACAGAAACAAAACCCACTGCCATCAAATCAATTGCAACACAGAGTGTCCCTTTGTAGGATTTTTAAGACTAAAATTTTACAGATCAGAGAGGCTCCTCTCTCTCTCTCTCTCTCTCTCTCTCTCTCTCTCAGAAAGCTTGGTGGCTTTGAACTGCCATATTTGAGGCACTGGTTCCTGTAAATAGAGCTCGGATCCCCCCCCACCCCCCCAGTTTTATTTGGTTGTAGGAGAAGGAGGGAAGGATAGGACTGAATGGGGGTTTGACTTTGAAGCTGCTTCCTTAAAGGAATGCTGACCTGTGGACTTTACTGTCTTTGAAGACCTTCTGAAAAGTCTAGAAACCTTTGAGGTGGAAGATTCAGTCCTTCCCCTCATATTTTAAAAAGTGTGTGTGAATCAGAAATATATTTTACAAACAAATGACAATATCTTTATCTGAATAATATCCTTTACAACTTTTCAATTTGACCCCACAGCCACATGTATGTACTGAAAGGGCCACATAAGACTCGCAGGCCAGTCTTCCATACCCTAGTCTAGAAGGACTCATGGGAGAGGACAGGTACATCTCTAAAGGACTGTGGATTTTATCAGAGCATTGAGTAGATACCACAGTTATAGGAGTAACGTTAGATAAACAGAATGAAGATATTGATAAAGAAATGACTTGTTAAAACTGAAAATATAAACTCTGAACCTTTTATTTCAGATTATAATCTTGATAATTAATCATTCATGGTGCTTGATTAAATATTTCATTTTCAGGTACAAAAGTTGCAAGAAGCAGCTGAAATCGTGAAAGGCAGGCTTGAAAATTTGCTACAAGAAAATAAACAAATAGCAAAAAACAAAAATAAAAAGTTAGAGAAAGTAAGTTTGAAATTTTAAATAATATTTATGTCTTTTATATTATATATAATCTTTAATTTTGGCCATTGAAAAGTTATTTTTACCAAGGAATTGACAGTTCTTAACCTTTGTAAGGAGTCAGTTTTCTGAGGGAATTATATTTGCTTTTGTTTTTTAACAAGTTTAAAATGTTTGTGTAAATGTATTTTCATTTTTTTCTTAATGTTTAGAAAAATAAATATAAAGCATACTTTTTTCTAATGTAAACAAACTACTTGAAAAAATGATTATATTTTGCTAAGTTTCATCAACCCTAAGTATGAAAACATGATGTTTAAGTACTTGTTTATAAAACTATGGTATCTTTAATACATTTCATTTTTAATCTAACCTATTTTTTTCTGCTAGTAAGTCTTCTTTTCCCCTGCTATTAAATCTGAAAAAGCAAGCACATTTTCCCTGTGAAGGGCATTTGTTAATTTTTTTTTTGAGAAGAAAAAATTTTTAAGCACGATGTCCTTTTATTCCTATTATAGCAGACAAAGAAGGCCAGTGTTGGGAAGTTATAAAGTTGGGGGAATATTTTTAAGTTTTTGGATGAAATCTCATCCCTTTTTGAGTCTTTCACGTTGCTTTGGTAAGAATGCGGTGGAAGTTGAAGGACCCGGACTTTTGGCAAGCGTGATCGTGAGTTGTTCCTGGCCAGTTTCAATCAAGAGAAGTAGTATGGCCGGTCACTCACTGTCTCTGGGTCACGCCCCGATCTTGGGAGGGTGAAGTCAGAGAGGCACCATCAGGAAGAAGAGTTCAGACAGAACACATTCAGTCTGTCAGACAGAGACGCGAACGTGGGCTGCTTTCCTAGGGATATTTTGTACCTATGTTTAGCCGTTCTTAAGTTGGCTGCTTGTGATCACCACGAAAGTGGTACATCGAGGAATTGCTGCATCCATGCTCAGTAATTTAGATAAAAATAGAGATTTTTTTTTGATAATTAATGATCAAATTGCAATCTAGGAGGACTGGTGATATTAGATATCTTGTCAAAATATGCAGTCAGCCTCACTAAGACAGGTGATGGCTGCCCCACCTAATTAAATATCTAAATAATAAGATTGAAGCGTTTGACAATTACTGTACAATTAATGACCGTCTGGACAGTAGAATGCTACCAGAGTAGCTTTATCAGTAATAATACCTATGACTAATACGTGCTACTAATAGCTTGACTCTCCATGCAATTTATATCTATTTGCCCAACAAGCTTTTTGAATAGGAATTAAAAACCCACCCTACTGAGAATTACGATATACTTTTACTTTCCAGTCTAAAAATTTACTCATTTATATTTGTTTGGTTGCTTCTTTTGTTGTAGTCGTTTAAGACTATTATAGCTAAAGTACTTATATACTGACAAGTTTATCTAGTATTTAAGAAAGCGAGAATATTAATACTGAATGTGTGATCTTGCACTTATTTCCCCAAATGCTACAACTCAGATGAGAGGCCAGATGGAGTCTCACGTTAAGGAGGTAGAGCATGTCCGCAATTCCTTGACGGCGGCGGAGCAGAAGCTTCGGGAGTGTCAGGAGAGTGTGCAGCACTGCAAGGGGAAATGCACAGACCAGTCGCAGACCATTAGCAAGCTTCAGGGGCAGGTGTCGCGAGGCTCTTCTGATTTTGCTGCCCAGATTGAAAGGACGCTGTGAATGATTTCACCAATTGAGGGCGCTCGTGCCAGGGTTTAATATTTTTCTTACAATTATTATTTTTTATTTTTTATGCATCACTGACCTCAGGTGGTGGGAGTAGGAGGCCCAACCTTTGCTCCTGGGAGCCGGAATTGAACCTCCATCCCAGTGGGCCGCAGTCCCACGCACAACCACTACACCACCGGGGCTCAGCCCTCTTTCAATTATTTTATTGGGGGCTCTTATAGCTCTTCTAACATTCAGTACATCATTTGCATCAAGCATACTTGTACACATATTACCATATTCATTTTGAAATATTTTCCATTTGAGCCCTTAGTAGAAGTTCCTCCTTCTCCCTCCCTCCTTTTATTTTTCTTAAATGAATCATGTTATTGGGGCTCATACAACTCCCATCACAATCCATACAAACATCAATTGTATGCAGGCCACATTTACACATTTATTGCCATCATCACTCTCAAAACGTCCTCCCTCCATACTTTGAAATTGATGGTTAGTCTGTTGGTCTCATGTAATACTGTTTATTCTATTTTCCAAACTATCCTTTTAGTGTAATATGGTGAAAAACTGGCAACGAATATTGCTCATGCATCTTTGTCATACAATTGTATGTGTGAATATTTGAAATAATAGTGGTAAATCGCAAAGAAGAACAAAACTCCACTTATGGCTATGTAAACTCCACTTATTGCGTAGATCTATGAGGGGACTTTAAAAAGTTTCTGGGAAACTCCATTATCTTTAGTTCCATCTAACAGATAGATAGGACTATCTGTTATTTTACCCCCTTGTTTACACATTGTATACATTTTACATTTTTGATATCAGGATGAGGTAAAATATCTAAAGTAATTAGAAATTATTTAGATTGTATTTTATACCACGTTTATTGGAATTGTTTTTGGTCATTATTTTTTAGTATATACCAGTTCCTTTTTGTTAGAATATACAGAGCAGGTGTCTTTTGTCTCTTGTTCTTTTCCATGTAGCCCTTTCCTGGCCTCATGCCAAACACAGAACACGTAATACATATATTGGTGAAATCAATATTTTTCAAAGAAGCAAGTCTATTTCTTTATTTAAAGGATATTTTTAAGAATGTATTCTTGGGCTGAGCCCCGGTGGCATAAGTGGTTGAGTGCGGAACTGCAGCCCATGGGCTTGGCGGTTCAAATCCAGCGGTGGCTGGGTAGCGCCCACAACCACCAGAGGCAGTGATGCCCACAAAACAAAAAAAAAAAACCCCAAAAACCAACAAACAACAAACAAAAAAAGAATGTATTCTTAGTCTGTTCTCCAATTATGATTGGAAATGCATTTTGGTTTTTAAGAAAACGCGAATAAGACTGCCGAATTCAAATTCCTGAGGAAAAATATTTTCCTAGAAAATATCAAATGATCAAGATTAACCAGTTTAACATAGACTTATAACCACAACAATGCTTAATTAAGTTTTTAATTTATGTTATTTATTTATTGCTTTTTTAAATTAAATTTTAAAAATAATTTTATTGTGGGCTCCTACAACTGTTATCACAATCCATATATCCATTCATTGTGTCAAGCACATTTGTTCATATGTTGCCATCATCATTCTTAAAACACCCTCTTTTTACTTGTGTCCTTGGCATCAGCTCTCATTTTCCCCATCCTCACTCACGAACCCTAGACAATTTATAAGTTATTGCTGTTTTGTCATGTCCTATACTATCCAATCTCTCCCTTCACTCACTTTTCCACTGTCCATTCCCCAAGGGACTCCTTGTGATCAGCTCCCCCTCGCTACCCCACACCCCCCTTCCCCTCCTGGTACCACCGTTCTCATCATTGATCCAGAGGGGTTTATCTGTGCTGGATTCTATGTTTCCAGTTCATATGTCCAGCCAGACTGTAAGGCAGAATTGGGATCACAATAGTGGGGGAGGGAACATTAAAGAACGAGAGGAAAGTTGCATGCTTCATTGGTTCTCTACTGCGTCCTGACTGGCTCATTTCTTCCCTGCAGTCTCTGTAAGGGGATGTCCAGTTGCCTATATATGGGCTTTGGGTCTACACTCCACACTCCCCCTCATTCACAATGATAGGAGTTTCTGTTCTTTGCTTCATGATACCTGAACCTCTCAATACCTCATGATCACACTCACTGTTGTGCTTCTGCTCTGTGGGCTTTGTTGACTCTCAACTGTATGACTGCTTGTTTGCCTTCAAGCCTTTAAGACCCCAGGCGCTATATCTTTTGATAGCTGGGAAAGCTTCCCAAGCTATTTAATATCTGCTTTTGAAACCAAGGGAAGGATATTCTCTCTTAGCACGGACAATATTGTCTTAGGTTCATTTTTTTAAAATGGTATTTTCTGGTAAAAATACCTTTTTTACCTTATTATTTCATAGCTACTCAATTATCAATGATATCTTTATGTTAAGAAGAAGTATACAAGAAACTTCAAATGTAGGAGATTAACACTCTTTAGCAATTTCACTTTTAAACTTAATAAAATTAATATTACAGAATATGGACTAATTTCCAAATTGACCAACTTGGACCAAATTTTCCATTTCCCAAATTGACTAATAAAAACTTCATTTAGAATATTTTCATTGTCATTATCCAGTTGATGATGTACTTGAGGCAATATATATATATATATATTTTGGGGAGGAGGTGTTAAGCAGGAGTTTGTTAACCTGTGCTTTGGCAATATCTTAGTGTCTTCTTGTGAAGGGGGAAAAATACTGATACTTTCTAACTTCTTATGGTAAAAATTACAGTAAGCTATGTAGATATCTTTGGAAGTTTATTAGAAAGAAAATAACTCAGAACGCATTTATTTCCTTTTTTAGGTTGATGGAAATCAAAATCTTTTGACCAAGCTTTCTCCAGAAGAGGAAAACTCTCTCATTCAGTTAAAGTGTGAAAGCCTTACACAGTAAGCATTGCATTGACTTTAAATGGCTGTCCCCGTATTTTTAAATGCCCTACAATTTAAAAATATGCCTTTTTTTTGTAAAAAGAAAATTAGAACAGATGGATGCAGAAAATAGAGAGCTTGAAGAGAAGCTGGCCCGCCAAGAGGAACGCCTGAAGCACAGTCACCTGCAGTTTAAAGAGAGATCCGCAGAGTACAAAGCATTGGCCCGCCAGCTGGAAGCGGCGCTGGAAGAGGGAAGACGCAAGGTATAGGAGCCCTCGATGTAGAAACTGTAAGCCACTCACCATAGAAGCTTTTCAAGCTCATCTTCCTGAACTTTTAGTCATTTAGTCATTTTATCCTGAGGACAGGGTGAAATGGGCAATTGCTTGCATTGTTCTTTGCCTGCTTTTTCTCCTTCAGATCAAAATGGATGCATTTCTTGGCCTAGAATTAGCCTGCTAGACAGGGAAGCTGTGGCCAGGTGTAAGGAGCCCTGGTGGTGCAGGGGTTCAAGCGGTCCATTACTGAGGGCAGCCTTGAACCCACCAGCTGCTCCTCTGGAGGAAGATGTCTCCATCCTTATAGATAGCCCCCAGGCAGTTCTGTGGGGTCACTATCAGTCAGCATCAACACGATGGCCAAGTGTTTATAGTTTGTCACAGTGAAGAGCGCAAACATCCTCAGTGCTTCTCTCCTTCATTTCAATAGACCCAATGTGAACATGCAAGTTATTAAAAAAGAAAAAAAAGAGTGGTCTTGAGAGGACGCTCCATAAAGGAAGATGTCTCTTACCCCTGACCTACACCCAGCTGTAATCTTCCAGAACAAAATCTCCCCTGTTTTACGAAAACACAGTGAGGACTGATAGACTTAAGTCTGGCCTAAGAGGGAAGCATGGACAAGACACATGCCCATCTTAACCTGTGGTAGTGCCCTTCTGGGACACTGTCACCCTCCTCTCATTGTAGAATTGAGGGTGAGTGATGAGTCAACATGTTGACTCAGGATCAGAGGGTCTCTGTGTCCACTTGAGGTGAGTCCCAGCCTGAGGTTCTCCTGAGTTGCCCCCATTCTAGACCCTGAGGACTGATGGGGCAGAGTGCCTATTAATACTGCGATCCGAGGGCAGGACTGCATTCAAAGCCATGATCAGTTATCGAGCGAGATGAAGACAAAGATTGCTGGAAGCTGGCTTTTCTGAGAAGGCAACACACACAGGCCTCCCAGCGTTTGAGGTGTGTGGCACTGCTGCTGGACCTAATTGCTCCCTCTCCTGGTCAGATTCAAGTCAGAAAGAAAAACCCCACTTCAATCAGGAGCATGCTCCTCACTTAGTGACCTCCCTCTGGCTCCTAAATTATTGTTCAAAAGACCAGCCAAAGTGTCTGTAAGTTGTAAATAGAACCTGCTAAACACAACTGAAGGCCAGCAGTAGTTACACCTCCACAGTGCCAGATCTGTTACCCTAAGAAAACTTCCACAACCTGTATCCATCAAAGATAGACTTTATTTTTTAAAAAGAACAATAAAATCAAGAGATATGACTGTTTAAAAAGATACTGGTTGTAATAAAACTCAGTGAATTGTAAAGTCCAATGCCCTTTTCTATTAGCAGATATTGATGCAAACATGAATACATGCAAGAATTAACCTCTAGTTAAATCCATGCAATTGATAATTTATGATTACCTGGCCATATCAGGCCATCTGTTAAGTGCTTGAGGTGTGAGGATGAGTAAGACTTGACCGCAGCAGGCCGGACACTCACAGCCTTGTAGGGAGTTAGCAGGTGAACGAAACAGGTAGTGGCTGTGGTAGGAGGAGGCATCGAGGTATGCTAACCTAACCCAAACTCACTGCCACCATGTCGAATCTTACTCAGAGATCCTATAGGATAGAGTAGAACTGCCTCTGTGGGTGTCTGAGTCTATAACTCTCTCTTCACAGAAACAAAAATCCTCATCTTTGTCCCAGGGAGTGGCTTGTGTCTTTACATTTAGCGGTTCATCCAGGAACCTCTTAAACCACCAGTGGTTATTTCAGTAAGGGTTAGGGAGAAATGGTTCAGGAAGAAGTCAATAAGAGATAAATTTATGAAATGATTTAAAAATCCAGTCCTCCCACCACTGGGATTACAATGAGAACTGGACTTTCATTCTTTTCTAACACATTGTACCCTGATCCAGGGCAAGGGCTCTAAACTTTAGTTTCTTGGTAGGTAAAATGGGACAATACATTTCATTTTAGACTTGAATGATGTTAGCAAGAGACCAATCAATGTCAATTCTAACTTATTGTGACCCTTTATAGGGGCTTGGGGATTGTACATCTTTACAGGAACACACCACCTCATCTTTTCTCCACAGAACTGCTGGTGGGTTTGAACCACTAACTCTATGTTTCCCAGCCCAGCCCCATCACCATCAGGGGCCCTGATCCATCCTCTAATGACTCTCAAACTTATATTTCTAGTCTGGACCTCTTTCCCCTGAAATCCACTTATATATCTACCTACTGATTTGCATCTCTACTTAACAGTTCCCCCCAGTTTGACGTCTCTAAAATGAAACTTTTAATCTCCAATCCAGTTAATAGAAATTCGTGAGAGATAAAATATCCTTAAAGTATGACTCTTGTACCACCAGTACTGCAAAGATATTTTGAGCAAAGTGGGATTTTGAGGACACATTGTAAAATAAAAGTTACATAGTAAAATATACTGTCAGCCTGTTTCTCAGCTCCACTAGCTCTTTGGCAGGGAAGAAGGGCCCTGTCTCAACCCTGGTTGCGGCTGGTGTTAGGTGCCATGGGGTCCTGCCCCAGCCTCACAGATATTCTTACAGCTGAGCCCATTGTTGTAGCCACTGAGTCAATCCACTTAAGGTCAGGGTCTTCCTCTTTTCCAGTGCCCCTCTAGTTTACCAAACATGATGATGTACTTCCCCAGCGACTAATATCTTGTGACAACATGCCCAAAATACAGGTGATACAGTCTTGTCATCCTTGCTTCCAAGGAAAGTTCTAGACGTACTGCTAGGACAGATTTGTTTGCCCTTGTGGCAGTCCATTGGTACTTTCCATGTCCTTTGCCATAATCCAAATGCGTAGATTCTTTTTAGTCTTATTCTAAGTTCAACTTTCACGTGCATGGGAGGACATTGAGATTATCACAGACATACCTTAGTCTTCAAAATCGTTTAAAGAGATTTACCCCACACAATTATTGTGTTTTTCAAGCACTTCACTTTAAGGACTTCATAGGCACCATTAACCTGATTTTAAGCAGGACACCATTGACCGGGGGAAGGGGGGTTTCCTTGATTAAAAATTTGGTCTATATGGAACAACAAAAATGTTCATAGAATGCAAAATAGTATTGTAATATATTTATTTAATTTTAAAACGCCGTGGGACGTTGTTAAATTGTTAAAAAGCCAGACGTCTGGTCACTTTACCCTCCTCCACAGTGCTCAGAGGCATCAGAGTTGATTCCACCCTCTCCTCGATGTCCTGTTGCTGTAGAATATGGAACCGTATCTAGCTTCTGCTCATGTGAGAAGTGTCTTCACTGCCCTGCCACCTTTGTCTGCCAAGAGGGAGCAGTGTTGTTCTGTCATTTACAACACATTCTCTACTTCTTTATATAGGTGCTCCTCGCCCTATATAATGGCTACTCAGAACTCACAGCCAATTCTCATGACCATAGCACTTAGTCAGGAAGTTAGCAGGTTACAATGCAAGTGAGAAATGCTCAGGATATAGTTGTTCAATCCGTAAATGCTACAAAGTTCTTTCAGGGCTACCTTAAAG